>SKCR01028820.1:0-86994 GCA_019454045.1 Zanthoxylum bungeanum | reverse complement strand
AGATATGGCAGATGGATGTGAAAACCGCTTTCCTAAATGGATTCCTTGAAGAGGATATCTATATGGAACAATCGGAGGGTTTCGTATCCAGTGAGACTTCAAACTTGGTTTGTAAGCTCCAAAAATCTATTTATGGACTTAAACAGGCATCCTGAAGCTGGAATCGTCGTTTTGATGAGATAATTAGATTATCTGGATTCATCAAAAATGAGGAAGAACCATGTGTTTATAAGAAAGTTAGTGGGAGCATGATAGTTTTCTTAATCTTGTATGTAGATGACATCCTTATCATAGGAAATGATATAGGGATGATGCAAAGTGTGAAAGCCTACCTTTGCAAGAACTTCTCCATGAAAGATATGGGTGAAGCTTCATATATACTAAATATAAGGCTCTACTGAGATAGAATCAGGAAGCTTATAGTGTTGTCACAATCGACGTACATAGACAAGATGTTAGAAAGGTATAGTTTTACCAAATGCAAGGCAGCAAATGTACCTTTCCGATACGACATACATCTTTCGAAGAAAATGACACCTCAAACTGAGGAAGAGAGAGTTAGGATGTCTAACTTGCCATATGCTTCTTGTATTGGAAGCATAATGTATGTATGTTATGTACTAGACCTGACATCAGTTTCTGCGTCAGTGTGACCAGCCGATATCAATCTGATCCAGGTAATGATCATTGGAAAGCCGTGAAAAATATCCTAAAATATCTTAAAGGCACCAAGGATAAGTTTCTGATATATAGAGAATATGAGCTACAAGTTAAGGGTTATACAGACTCCGACTTCCAGGGAGATCCAGATGATAGAAAATCTACATCGGATACATATTTACCCGTAACGGTGGTGCAATTAGTTGGCGTTGTTCAAAGCAAGGCTCAACAGCTGATTCCACCACTGAGGCGGAATTTATAGCAGCTTCAGAAACTGCTAAAGAAGTGTTTGGATTAGAAATTTTATCACAGAACTTGGCGTGGTGCCTAGTATTGCGGATTCGATCCCATTATACTTTGATAATAATGGAGACATCGCGCAGGCTAAGGAGCCGATGGCGCATTCCAAGTCTAAACACATGGAAAGGAAATATCGCGTTATTAGAGAGATAATTGAACGAAAAGACATAGTTGTCTTGAAGGTTCAAGGACAAGACAACATAATAGACCCACTTATAAAGGCCTCACCTCCTAAGTTATTCGATAAACATGTGGAGGAGATGAGACTACGGTTCCATCCAGATTGGCACTAAGCAAATGGGAGTTTGATGGAGTTGGTGCTTGGAGTGCCAATCTGAATTGTACATTTTATTATTTATTAATAAAATAACTACATTTTTCATTCATACCCTATTAATGGTATTGTCATTACGCCTATTAAATTGATTGTATCGATATGGAAGAATGACATCAACCTTAGTATAGTCTTGACACTAGGTGTAAATATTCTTAAAGTAAATATTCATAGTCGTTGGTTTTGGAATACGGTCGACTTCCTATAACCTAGAAGACTAGCACATGTCGTATATTGGAATTGGAGTTCCAATGGTTTAACGCTATATACCATGAGTTTTGGAAACTCGTATAGACATGTGGGTATTCGTTGGAGTGAATACTGAATGACTAACATGTGATTCCTAATAGCTAGAAGTACACACCACCGTCAATAGGAATCACCTCGAGTCAAGTAGCATATTTAATCCTTTGACTATATAATAGCATTGATTTTGTGTGAGATCCTCCACACTTAGATGTCATGTATGTCAGAAACCTTTCATGGTCTGGCCTCTAGATGTTCGTCGGGTGTGGACCGATGCACTCAGTAATCAAGTGTGAAGCAAGATAGGATCTGTCGGCCTGTATGTGTACCATAAGAGGTTTAGGTATCCATATTAGTAAAGTCACGATTCTTAAATCTTTGGCCAAAGTCGATCACCTAGGGTGGATCGCATCAGTTATAAAGAATCGTGGACATGTCGACATGAGATGTGTGTCTTGGAAACTTGACTATATATTCTATGTTTCCTAAGCACAACTCGGATAGCCTACGACGGAGGGATTGTTAAACATATGTGATGACCTCGACTTGTATAGTTCAGATAGGTCGTTCGTGTTCTTCACGAATTCGGAGGTGGCCGAATTGCGTACATATTAGCCAGGCTTATATGACGAACGTGTCTGAACTTAAAGAGTCACAATATGAAGTGTACTCGTTGAGCTCTTGGGTAGCCGATTATTTTTGATAAAATATAATATTCGATATTATAATTATCAACTAAGATAATCAAGTGTTATTGGATAACATTGATTATTTACTTTGACCTAATTAGATTAATTGACCTAATTACACAATGGTTGAATTGTAAAATCATAATTATCTCTACAATTTGAAGATATTATGGTAATTATGTAATAATAGGTGGTTTTGGCTTGATTTAATCGGATTAAATCAGGTGGCAAACATTTAACTAATCTATTTCCTAATCTTTGGCTTGATTTAATTGTATTAAATTAAAGTGGGAGACAATGGAGATTATTCACACCTATTTATAAATATTTTGAAAAATTAGATTAAGCCCATTTAAAAGTTGATTACAACTTTTATTAACTAAAAATTACCTAAGTTTTGTTATAAATAACAAGTTTTAGGAAAGTTTTAATTACAAGTTCTAATACAAGCATAAACAAATTCTTGAGAGATTAGCCTAAGGTAGAGAAGTGTTTAGAGAAGCTTATGAGGTCTCTACAACATTTCATCTAGGAGAAATCAAGATTTGATCTTGAAGTGAAGCTTGGAAGTATTGGAAACAAGATTGGATCTTGAAGTCAAGCTTGCACACCTTTGAGGTTCTCCAACAATTTCAACAAGGAGAAGTAGATTGGATCTTGCATCAACTTACTAGGTAATGTTTGATCTTCTCCAAAGCTATGTTTATTTGTGTATTAGATGCATTATCACATAACTTAATGTTGAATAAGGCTAATCAATTGTGTTTGGATACTTTAGAAGTATAAACACAACATGTTTGTAATTAGGTCAAAATGTTCATGTTAGACATGGAACAATTAATAAGACTTTGGAACTCTAAATTAAAGCTTAGAGTATGGCTACCATTCTAGATTCACTTGACCACCTTTAGGTGACCGGCGTAAACACACACGTATAACGCAAGCGCACGTATCGTTCAGTAGTATAACATATCTATCCCACGAGGACTTAATATCTAATCTATTAATTTTATGAGGTCAAATGATTACTAGTATCTAACATGTTGTTTGATTGATTTGAAATGGTGACGATTCTAAATTTAAAAACAAGTAAATAAAATTTGTTCGAAAGTAGGTTTTAAGAAAATTCAATATTAAAAACTATCTAGGGTTGTGATTTCTTCCAATATCATTTTAAAGATGAAGTGGTTATCTTAAAGTTGGGTAATATATTGATTTATTAACCTGGAACACTAAATTATGTGTAAGCCTCTGTCGATGGTCAGACACAAATACCCAGGTTAACCCAATTGAACCATATGTCTATGTCAACCAAATTATCTGGATTCATTAAGTTAAGTTCCAATTATGGCTACCCCCGCCCGACAGGTATATGTCTATCCTGTAAGGAAATCTATTAAAGGGTTATCTATCCTCAAGGAAGATCGTGGACTATTGAGTCTAAGGTCTTAAACTTAAAATCCCTATGTCTAGTTCATTTTAAGTTTCCCAGTTCAATTTTATTAATGGCCAGTTAATGAAAAAGCATTAAGATTAAGACTCAATAAATAAATCTTTATATTACCCAAGCTATAATCTAACCCCTTATAAACCGGTGATATTAAAAGTCATCACAACCCCAGATATCTAATTTAGTTACCACACATAACTAGGGCTAGTAAAAACTTGAAAATAAAAAACATAAAGTAAAAATGCGGTAAAATAAATACTGAAAAGAAAATTACAATAAAATAAAATGCTAAGGTAAAATGAATTACTTTTACTACTACTAATTTAGATATCTCCCATAAAATAATATATAAACTTGTGATTATTTTACCAACCAGCCATATAGGCGGTAACCTGATTAAGTCAAATTAAGTCCAACCAGCCATAAAGGCGGAACCAAAATTTAATTACCAACCGACCAATCTGGCGGCATCCTTTTTAAGTCAATATTTTAAATAGTGAATATATTATTTTTAAGGGAGATTAATCTAAATAGTAACAGTAAAAGAATTACCTTTCACCATAGCTGGGGAAGTTACCTCCTCATGGTAAATAGTAAAAACTGTAAAAAGTAAAAATTAAAAATTAAATTACTATTATTACAAAACGTAATTAAAATTAATTACAAAACTAAAAAAACTAAAAATTAAAAGAAAGTAGAGAGAGAAACTCTCTCTTTACTTCAACGAGATGAGAGAGAGTGGTGCAGCTGAAACTGAAATTTCGAGCTGAATTTATAGGCCTCGGTAGGCATCCGGCGTCGCGACGCTGAGGCCTTTGGCGTCGCTACGCCCGCTTCTGTCGACGTGGCACGCTCTGGTTCGTCTGTTTGCAGATTCTGGATAAGCTGATAAGGTGACACGTGGCAGAGTGGTTGGCTTCAATTATTGTGACACGTGGCAGCTTCTGATTGGTCGATGAGATTCTTATCCGCCACGTGTCAGATAAGGATTAGATACTCAATGATTGATGCTGACGTGGCGGTGACGTGGCGACACGTGGGAGAGAGACTGTCGGCACCGTAGGATTGCGACACGTGGCACTTACTGATTCGCTGATGATGATGTGGCGGTGAGGTGGCAGTTTGACTTGGTCAACTTGGTGATGTGGCTGATGACGCGACAATGACATGGAGTGAAACGTGGCACACGTGGTGATGATGACTGTCGGCACCGTAGGATGCTGACACGTGGCACGGCGCATGTTAGCAGATCGGCTATGATAGTGACACGTGGCACGGCGCACGTTAGCAAAGTCAAACTTTTCTCAGATTCTGATTTGTGGACCCGACGCATGTTAGCACTGTTCGGCGCACGTTAGGCGTCGCAACGCTGAAGGTTTTGGCATCGCGACGCGGGAATTACCAAAATGCCTTTTTCGTCCAATTTTCACTGTTTTGGCCCAAATCACCTCCGAAATGTCCTGAACTTTATTTATCTACAAAATAACACAAAACACATCAAAATATTCACAAAACTCAAGAAACTATACAAAATATTATGTTAAATGAGTGGGAAATAGTGATAGATTTACCACTCATCACACCCCCAAACCTAACATTTTGCTAGTCCTCGAGCAAAACATAAAATAACATAAATAAATTAACTAAGCCATTTTCATAGGGATCACGGTTGCATTTAGCGTATGCAACAAGCCTTTAAACCCCTAGGTGTCCCTAGTGGACCAGTTGTAGTCTCGTGAGGGTTTACAGCAATGATACCCACAAATATTTTACAAAAGTAAAAAGGTAGTAAAACTAATGCATACAAAAGCAAAAAGACAAGCGAAAAGAGAATAAAGATGTTAGTGAGTAATCAGATGAAACTTCTACTCCAAGTTACTAGTTGTTTTGTTTTATTCTAAATTATTGAATAAGTAAATTCTCCGATTATTTTTACCATTCTTCATATACATAGCCAACAAAATATTAAACAACTTATTTTTTCCCACAACAGTCATAAGTGCAGTTGATAAGAGAGTAATATTTTTGTCCTAAAGTTCTATCAGATTTCACACCTTTTGTAGCAATGGAATAATTTTTCTGATATTTTTTTTTTGATTTTTTTCTCTATTTTTTTATTTATATACAATACCTTCCGTCTATGTAGCGAGTGTTGGGTCGGTGACTCCCAAACAAGTTGGCTTTAGGGCACCAAGTGTTAAGACACCCATACAGACTTAATTAGTCAGACTTCATATATATATATTTTTGCAGTATCTTCGATCCATGTAACGAGCTTTGGGCCAGTGACTCCCAAACCAGTTGGCTTTAGGGCACTAGGTGTTAAAACACCCTTACAGACTTAATAACTCGGATCTCAGATGTTTTTTTTTACTCCATCACTTTTTGAGATACTTCCTCCAATTAAACTAGAGCACTGAATATTACAAACTTTTCAATTTTAGCTCATGTCTGTATGTTACTATATATGTTGATAATACCTGCCAACTGAGCATATGAAGATCCATTTTAGTCCGTTTTAATGAGAATTCACAAATTAAATAATTTAAAAGGAAATAAACAAAAATTAACTTGTTTCGAAATAGGTTTGAGATACGTCTCAGGAGTGGAAACTCCTTACTCGACTATCTTTTACCAATTTCACCCTTTTAGTCAAAATAAAAACACAAAAACGCAATTTTTGAAAAATTTTCAATTTTTTTTTTTGTATTTTTCGAAAAATTTTGGAAAGTGAATAAAAACAACACACAAACTAAAAACAAGGTACTGATCAACTAATTCCTCCCCCAAACCTAAATGAGACATTGTCCCCAATGTCTTAAACAGTAAAAGGAGAGTTAAGAATGTCGTACTTGGTTAGCTGAAAATCTACAGGAAATTAAAGGTTAAGATCCAGATTAATCCTACGCCTCTTACCACGATCGTCCTCAGACCAATTTATCTTTGAAAGGATAGGATCAACTTGTAGTTCATAGGTTATGAGTTGGTCTATTAGATCCGGAGCAGTTCTGGTAGTGAAGATGAGTTCTTTTAAAGGTTGACACGAACCCATTTCTCCGGGCATCCTCAAGAAACACACAAGAAAATCATAAAATCCATCAACGTTAAATAGTCCAATTGATTCTGGTGTATGTTCAAGTTCGCCCAAGATAGCACTATAAAAATTTCCTCCAATGTGCCCAAGCCACCTGGCAAAGCAATAAAAGCATCGGCACGGTTAATCATTTCTACCAGTCGTTCAGACATACCTGGCACGATCAGTTCATCTCCGTTTGATGATCCAATAAGATTTTCTTCTGCCAAGGGTTTTGGGATGATTCCCAAAACGTGACTGCCTCCTTCCTGTACAGCCTTTGAAACGATCCCCATAAGTCCAAGATTTCCTCCGCCATATATTAAGTGCATATTCCTTGCAGCTAAGACTCGACCCAATTCTTGTGCTGCTTTTACGTATTGTGGCTTAACACCAACACTACTACCGCAAAACACACAGATGTTTTCAACTTGTCTTCTTGAAGTGGCTTCCATTTTTTTTTATGTATTTCTTTCTCAACTCTGGATGCCTTCATAAGTGCAATGACGGGCTGAATTTATAGTACCTGAAAAGGGTGAGTAAAAATAGCACAAGTATCTTCCAGAGGACGATTAGTAGCGAATTAATATCGTGATAGTCAAAAAGGTCTGGATCCTGTCGGAGAAAATTAAAAGAAAACAACAAAACAAATCACAATTATTAAGAAAAGACAAAGAGATATAATATTTAAAAGAAAAGTAACGGCTTGATTGACGTCTATGCGTCAGGGACAAACTTCCCATCCAACTTTCTTATAAATTGGCAAACAGGGTCTTTTTGAGTCAGATTCCCGAGACTTAACAGTTGTCTTTCCTTTTGGAATTGTGCATATAACATGCGAATTTCATGATACACACATCCACTAGGATGCGTCTCAAGAGTTTTAGATATGTCATCCAAAGACTCCTTACTCAAGCCATCCCTAATGAAGTTAATCTTATCTTCGCGGTTATCAGACACCATTCCTAAAGAACGACAACGAGTATTACAAAATATGCGAGCACATTTATAACAAACACACATTCTTTTGGCTCTTCTCTTTTTAGCATATGTGCTCTTTCCTAAGCCAGACAGATGTGAAATAAAAGAGTCAGAAGACTCACCTGCCAATCGGACCCGTGCTTCAATAATCCAACGAATGTCAGTAGGAATACCTTTGATCATCAGTAATCTCATCCGTTCTAAGCGAGCTTTGTAAAATTTCATCAGAGATTTTTGAGGGAGAGAAGGAAATTGCTTGTGAAGATTGGCGAGAGCTTCTTCCATCTTGAAATGACTAAACCTGCAAAAATTATACACACAAAAATAAATCACACCAAATCACATTATAAACAAAAATTGCATGGGTTGCCTCCCTGCTAGCGCTAAGTTTAAAGTCGTCAGCCAGACTTGACTTCTCGAACGTTAAGCTGGATCTGAAAGTGTAACACTTTCTTTTTGTCGCTCAAATGATTCTCCCCAGTAGTGCTTGACACGCTTGTTTTTAACCTTGAAATTTTTGTTAGCTTCAGGATCATGTATCTCAACGGCTCTTTTTGGTAAAACTTTGGTGATCACAAATGGACCTGACCACCGTGATTTTGGCTTCCATGGGAAGAATTTCACCCTTGATTTGTTTAACAGTACCTTCTGCCCCGGTTCCAGTTGTATGCGCATTAACTTCTCATCATGTCTTTTCTTGCCCTTTTCTTTGTACAGTTTGGCATCCTCAAAAGGCTAATTGTGAAATTCCTCCAATTCGTTGAGCTGGTGGAACTTTTTCTCTTCTGTTACTTGTAGTGTAAGAATTGGCTTCTTCAGTTCAAAGGACGTTTTATCTTTAGGCTCCACAGGAAATTGACATGTTTTAAGTTTGTTAGTAGAAATTTGCATTGCATTGGAGTTCTGAATGGTACTGTGTATCACATCGAGTTTGAAACATTCCTCTTTCTTTTCATCATCTGGGAAATTCATGGCCTTGAAAACATTAAATGTTACTTCTTGGTCTTGTACCCTCATGGTTAGTTCTCCTTTTTGTACATCAATAATGGTTCGACCTGTAGCCAAGAATGGTCTCCCGAGGATGATTGGCATGTCTGCGTCTTCTTCCATATCAAGGAAAATAAAATCTGTTGGGTCAAAGTAGTGTGCGTCGTGACGCGTGGAGGCAGATTTTACCTATAATAGAGCTCGAATTTTCAAATTCATTTCATACATTCTTCTATGTAATTCCTTAAGAATACTAAGAATATTGTATCTGTTGGGTTCTCCTAGAACATGCCAAGGATCTATTAAGCATAATTTTGTGTGAATTAACAAAGTAAGTTGCGGAAAAAATACTCACTTTGATCGACAATGGGATGTAGAGAATACAAAAATTTTGCTCCTATGTGTAGTGCTCCAAGCTCCTCTTTGTATGAATGATTTAGCTCCAAGCTCTTCAATGAATTCCAAACTCTTGGGATAGGTTTCCCTAATACCTTTGAATGACTCCTTGGAAGTGCTAGCTTGAAGAAAAAATTGCAACAAAAATTTCTTCTTTGAGAGGAAGGTCACGGCAAATAGAGAATAGAGAGAGAGAGAGTTATTTTTGTGTGTTGTGTAATTGATTTCAAAAATCAAATTACCATTTACAAAAAGTCAAGTAGGTAAAAGTCTTTCACAAATCATAAAATGTGTAAGACAAGTTACCAAAATCTCTACCAACTTTTATCAACCAAAAGTTGATAAAGTTGACTAGTGATGTGACTAGGTGGGCCCCACTTAAATTCAAAATCCGAGTGGGCCCGTAAAACACATATCGGGCTCGGGTTCGTTAATTTTGAATTAACGAATTTTCCGTTGCGGCGTAATTAAATCAAATTTAATTAAATAATAATGCCTTGCAAAATTATTACGAAAGTCGCTTACGAATTAATTTAGAATTAATTTGTTCGCCCGAATTAAAATCCAATTTTAATTCTGCGTTGACATCTAATTTCATTTAATATATCGAATATATATTATTTAATCGATTAATTCCAAATTAATCGTTCTCTCTCTTCTAATCGAATTTTATCCCAGATAAATTCTCGCCGTAATTAATCCTAGATTAATTTTCTCTCTCTTCTAATTAATCCCAGATTAATTATGTTCGAGTCAAACGTCATCGGTGAATCTTCGGGAAGCGACCCATGAGATCACTGGATATGTTGGCAGTAAATTCGATCATCGGACTATCCGAATACGTGTGTTCCTCGTACCACGTTCTTACTGATTTACAAGACATTGTTGGCTTCTAGCAAAGCGCCGTGCCTACCCAATTCTCCAGAAATATTCTTTTAAGGAATATATAATCTTTGTCAAGCGTAGTATACGTAGTATTGCATATTGCAATCCAGTATCGGATGTCACATGCAAAGCCTGGGGCTCGAATAGTGTCTACCCCGTACGAAGCATATATCAGATCACTAGAAACTAGTCTCTTTAATCGGACAATCATGACCTTGTCATATTATCCCGATGGTTGCAACACATTAGAGTACCAGTTATGTATCCCTGCGTGATCATCATTTCCATATGACTGAAGTGATACTTCCATCTTGACATCACACCCAATACACTACGATTCTCAATAAACCCATAAGAGGCGTAGAAAGAACCTGTTAAAGCCTCGGACGACCAAAACCAAAACGTATTGATTGTCACAAGTATTAGCGATGCAAGTCTCAGGTTAAGACCAAATACACCTACCCTGATTCGGATTCCCATAGACACATAGTTATACTACCAATGGGATTTTTAAGGGTCTATCCAGAGTGAAGCTGTTTCCGTACCATCGGTAAACACAACCTCCTATCACACTTGCATATGCATCCAATACTTAAATATATGAGAACTATGTTGTTACGCTTCCATAACACGCACAAGTGCAATACTAGTCTATTACGTATTATCGATGTCTTGTCTCGATAATACTATGACTAGAGATATTTAATGATTAAATCATTGTGGATTGATAATGTCTCATATCTTATTAATCTGGAACTAATCATAAGGACTTTTATCATTTATATATTCAAGTAACCTAATTACAAAATGATAAAATAGCAATTTCATTTGTCACATAGTTAATTTGTACAAAAACAATAATGTCTTTTACAAATAGTGATGCTATGGGTCATAATTGTCCAACAATCTCTCACTTGGCCTATAGCCAATCACTCAAGTATCTAAAACCTGAACTATGTACATGTCACTCAGATTTTTGCTGAAGAATAGCTTTCGTCAGCGGATCTGCAATGTTGTCATCTGATGCGACCTTCTCGATCTTCACATCGCCATGATGTATGATCTCACGAATCAGATGGAAATGTCGAAGTACATGCTTGGATCGTTGATGAGACCCCAGTTCCTTAGCTTGCGCTATAGCCCCGTTATTGGCACAATACAAAGGAACGGGCTCAGCTGCTAACGAAACTACTTCTAATCCAATTAGGAATTTACGGATCCAAACTGCCTCTTTTGCTACTTCAGTTACAGCAATGTATTCCGCTTCTGTTGTTGAATCGGCAACAGTCTCTTACTTAAAGATTTCTAGCTCACTGCTCAGTTGTTCAAACAAAATATGTACCCGGATTGTGACTTACAGTCGTCTTTATCGGTTTGGAAACTTGCATCGGTAAACCCAGTTACCTCAAGTTCTCCATATCCATAGATTAAGAATGCATCCTTAGTTCGTTTAATATACTTAAGGATGTTCTTAACCGCAACTCAGTGACCATCACCTGGATCGGTCTGATAGCGACTACACATGTTAAAGCATACGAGACATCAAGTCGCGTACATATCATGGCATACATTATCGATCTGACTACCGAAGCGAACATGATCTGACTCATATTGTCTCTCTCATCTTGAGTTTTAGGACACATGTCCTTAGATAGAGTGACGCCATGTGACACTGGCAATAATCTCCTCTTAGACTGATCCATGTTGAATCTCTTCAACACTTTGTCAATATATGTGCTCTGGGAGAGTCCAAGCAGCTTTCTAGATCTATCCCGGTAGATCTTTATTCGCAGAATAAAGGTTGCTTCTCCCAGATCTTTCATGAAAAATTTTAATGAAAGCCAAGCTTTCACCGATTGTAGCATGGGAATGTCATTGCCTATTAGCAATACATCATTAACGTAAAGGACAATGAATGTCAGTGGGCTCCCACTAACCTTCTTATATACACAAGGATCATCCTCGTTTTGAATGAAATCATATTCTTTTATGATCTCATCAAAACGTTGGTTCCAAGAACGCGATGTTTGCTTCAATCCATAAATGGATCGATTTAACTTACAAACCTTGTTTGCAAGTCTTGGTACGACAAAACCGTCAGGCTGTTGCATATAAACATCCTCCAAAAGGTTTCCGTTAAGGAAAGCTGTTTTGACGTCCATCTGCCACATTTCGTAATTGAAATTTGCAGCAATAGCAAGCATTATCCGAATGGATTTAATCATGGCAACGTGTGAAAAGTGTCATCATAATCGACACCATGTCGTTGACGATACCCTTACGCTACAAGCCTAGCTTTGTACGTTTGTATGTTGCCATTCATGTTAGTCTTCTTCTTGAAGACCCATTTGCAACCAATAGGCTTTACGCCTTCTGGTGCATCAACCAGTGTCCAAACATGGTTGGTGTACATGGAATCCATTTCGGACTTCATGGCTTCTTGCCATAAAGCAGAGTCGATACCTTGTATTGGTTCCTCATACGTAGCCGGTTCGTCTTCCTCAATAAGATTAATATCCACATGAGGTGAGATCAGAAACCCATACCTCTCAGGTTTTTTCTGACTCTCTCCGACCTACGCGTCCATCATCTATGGCACGTCGCGACACGCAAAGTAGTGTGCGTCGTGACGCGTGGAGGCAGATTTTACCTATAAATAGAGCTCGAATTTTCAAATTCATTTCATACATTCTTCTATGTAATTCCTTAAGAATACTAAGAATATTGTATTTGTTGGGTTCTCCTAGAACATGCCAATGATCTATTAAGCATAATTTTGTGTGAATTAACAAAGAAAGTTGCGGAAAAAATACTCACTTTGATCGGCAATGGGATGTAGAGAATATAAAATTTTTGCTCCTCTCTGTAGTGCTCCAAGCTCCTCTTTGTATGAATGATTTAACTCCAAGCTCTTCAATGAATTCCAAGCTCTTGGGATAGGTTTCCCTAATACAAGTTACCAAAATCTCTACCAACTTCTATCAACCAAAAGTTGATAAAGTTGACTAATGATGTGACTAGGTGGGCCCCACTTAAATTCAAAATCCGAGTGGGCCCGTAAAACACATATCGGGCTCGGGTTCGTTAATTTTGAATTAACGAATTTTCCGTTGCGACGTAATTAAATGAAATTTAATTAAATAATAATGCCTTGCAAAATTATTACGAAAGTCGCTTACGAATTAATTCTAAATTAATTCGTTCGCCCGAATTAAAATCCAATTTTAATTGCGCGTTGAAATCTAATTTCATTTAATATATCGAATATATATTATTTAATCGATTAATTCCAAATTAATCGTTCTCTTTCTTCTAATCGAATTTTATCCCAGATAAATTCTCGCCGCAATTAATCCTAAATTAATTTTCTCTCTCTTCTAATTAATCTCAGATTAATTATGTTTGAGTTAAACGTCATCGGTGAATCTTCGGGAAACGACCCATGAGATCCCTGGATATGTTGGCAGTAAATCTGGTCGTCGGACTATCCGAATACGTGCGTACCCACGTTCTTACCGATTTACAAGACATGGTTGGCTTTTAGCAAAGCGCCGTGCCTACCCAATTCTCCAGAAACATTCTTTTAAGGAATATATAATCTTTGTCAGGCATAATATACGTATTATTGCGTATTACGATCTAGTATCGGATGTCACATGCAAGGCCTGAGGCTGGAATAATGTTTGTCCCATACGAAGCATATATCGGATCACTAGCAACTAGTCTCTTTAATCGGATAATCATGACCTTGTCATATTATCCCGATGGTCGGAACACATTAGAGTACCGGTTTTGTATCCATGCGTGATCATCATCTCCATATGACAGAAGTGATACTTTCATCTTGACATCACACCAAAACACTACGATTCTCAATAAACCCAGAAGAGTCGTACACAGAACCTGTTAAAGTCCCGGACGACCAAAACCAAAGCGTATTGATTGTCGCAAGTATTAGCGATGCAAGTCTCAGGTTAAGACCAAATACACCTACCCTGATTCGGATTCCCATAGACACATAGTCATACTACCAATGGAATTCCGAGGGATCTATCCAGAGCGAAGCTGTTTCCGTACCAACGGTAAACAGAACCTCTTATCACACTTGCATAAGCATCCAATACTTAAATATATGAGAGCTATGCTGTTATGCTTCCATAACACGCACAAGTGCAATACTAGTCTATTTCGCATTATCGATGTCCAGTCTCGATAATACTACGACTAGGTATATTTAATTATTAAACCGTTGTGGATTGATACTGTCTCATATCTTATTAATCCAGAACTAATCATAACGACTTTTATCATTTATATATTCAAGTAATCTAATTATAAAATGATCAAATAGAAATTTCTTTTGTCAGATAGTTAATTTGTACAAAAACAACAATGTCTTTTACAAATAGTGATGCTATGGGTCATAACTGTCCAACAATATCTTGTTTGTTTATTTTCAGTTCTGTAATTAATTTTATTTACTTTTACGCACTTTCCTTTCTTTACTTTTCAGTTTTTACTTTTCAGTAATAAGGAGGTAACTCCCTCATGCTGGGGTAAAAGGTAAAGCTTATATTACTAATATTTAGATTAATTTCCTTTAATTGTAATATAAACTAGTTAAAACCTGACTTAATGAGAATATCGCCTTTATGGTCGGTTGGTAATTATTTAAATTGGTTTTAACCAGACTAAGATGGATACCGTCTGTATGGTCGGTTGGTAATTAATTATAAATTTGACTTAATCAGGATACCGCCTATATGGTCGGTTGGTAATTATCACGCAAGTTAATATATTATATTAAGGGAGATATCTAAAATAGTAGTGATAAATGTGGATCCTCTAACCCCCAACATTTTCTTTTATTGTACTTTTTCCTTTTTAATTTTCAAGCATTTACTTTATGTCTTTTATTTTATTTAAGTTTTTACCAGTTGTAAATATGTGTCGTAGCTAAACCCGTTATCTGGGCTTGTGAAGAAATCCAATATCACCGGTTTATAAGGGGTTATTTCGTGTCTAGGGTAATATAAAGGTTTACTTATTAAGTCTTAAGCTTAATGCTTATTGTTAACTGGCCATTAATAAGATTGATCTGGTAAACTTAAAATAAACTTGACAAAGGAATTTTAGGTTTCAGCCTTAGACTTAATAGTCCACGATCTTCCTTGAGGATAGATAACCCTTTAAAAGATTTCCTTACATGATAGACATATACCTGTCGGGCGGGGGTTACCACAATTGAAACTTAATCTTAAGGAATTTAGGTAACTTGGTTGACATAGACATATGATTAATTGGGTTACATTGGGTATTTACATCCTACCATCGACATAGGCTTTTGCAGAATTTTGTGTTCCAAGTTAGTAAACCGATATATTACACAAACATAAAATAACCACTTCATCTTTTAAAAGATATTGGAAGAATTCAAAACCCTGGATAGTTTCTTAATATTGAATTTTCCTAAATCTACTTTCTCGCCATTTTATTTAATTGTTTTAAGTTTAAAGTGATCACCCAATCAAGCAACCAATCTGTTAGATACTAGTAATTATTTGGCTTCATAAATTAATAGCTTAGGTATTAAGTCCTCGTGGGATCGATACTTTTATACTACTTGAACGATACATGTGCTTGCGTTACAAGGGTGTGATTACGCCGGTCAAGTTTTTGGCGCCATTGCCGGGGACTTATTTATCTTTCACTATTAGTTTTGAGGTTAGATACCTTTACTTGTATCTAATTTCTTTTTACTTATTATTTTTGTTTTCTTTGGTTTCAGGTTCTCAGACACTACATGAAACGAACCAGAAGCTTTGAACTCCGACCGCTTGACCCAAAAATTGAAAAACCATCAGACAGTTGAGAAGGAAAATACGAGAAGGCCAAGAAGTAATCGTTAACATGGAACCTGAACCTTTGGAGGTTGCACCACCAATTCTCAATCGAGATAGAACCATTCCAGTGGTTGATGGCCTTATTTCCTGTATTGTACTTCCTCCTTTACCAGTAAATACGTGTGACATCAAAACATACATCCAGATGATACAACAGTCAGTTCAGTTTGGGGGGAATGTAACTGAAGATCCTAATGCCAATATCAGCAACTTCCTAGAAGTTTGCGGCACTTTCAACTACAACCGAGCAGCTGAAGAAGCAATGAGACTGCGAGTTTTTCCATATTCCTTGAAAGACAGAGCCAAAGCTTGGCTGCATTCACTACCAGCAGGTTCCATCACAACTTGGGACACTTTAGCCACCAAATTCCTTGCAAAGTATTTTCCACCAGCCAGAACTGCAAAACTGAGGAATGACATCACATCTTTTGTGCAACATGAGTCAGAATCCCTCTGCGAAGCTTGAGAAAGGTACAAAGATTTACTCTGGAAATGTCATCACCATGAAATTGCAAAGTGGCTACAAGTCCAAACTTTTTACAATGGACTTTCTGGAATAATGAGAACCATAATTGATGCTGCTGCTGGAGGAGCTTTAATGGCGAAAGGAGAAGATCAAGCCTGGGACCTAATTGAAGAAATGGCCAACAACAATTCCTTGTGGCCAACAGAAAAAAGCATGATCCAGAGAATTGCTGGAATTTATGAAGTTGGAGTTAACACTGCAGTAAATGCCAAGCTGGAGAAGATGTACAAAAGCCTGGAAACACTTAGCACCTAAGTTGTAAACATCGCCGGATCCATAAATTCACCATATGGAGGATCACCAGAGTCAATCCAACAAGAAGAGACGGTGAACTATGTCAATAATTTCAACAGACAATGGAACAATCCATATTCCAACACCTACAACCCATGGTGGAAGAATCATCCCAATTTTTCATGGAGCAACAATTCAGGGTAAAGGAACAATCCACCACCAGGATTCCAACAGCAAAGTCAGGAGCATGAAAAAGAACTAGGAATAGCGGAAGTGATGGCCCAGTTAAAAAAAATATGACGTTATGTTTCAAAGTCAAACAACATTAATTCAAAATCAAACAACATCAAATGAAGCTATGTTTCAAGCCCAATCAGTAGTGAATCAAAGCTTGACTACTTCTATAAAGGCACTGGAAAATCAAATTGTACAACTGGCCAATGCTCAGAGTTACAGACAGCAATGAACCCTTCCGAGCAACACAGAACCAAATCCAAGGAACATGGGGAATGAGCAATGTCATGCCATTATTTTAAAAAGTGATACTGTAATTAATAAAGATGTTGGAGTCAAGGCAACTGCTGAGGAAGTTCAAAAGAAAGCAGCGAAGCAGTTCCAAAGATGGAGGAAAAAGAAGCAAAGGAAAAAGATCAAGAAAAATTCAATCCACCTCCACCTTTTCCACAACGTCTCCAGAAAACAAACTGGATAAGTAATTTTCTCGGTTCTTGGAGATCTTCAAAAAGCTGCATATCAACATTTCATTTGTAGAAGTGTTGGAACAAATGCCGAGCTATGTCAAATTCATGAAAGATATTCTTTCACGAAAGCAGAGATTGAGAGATTACGAGACTGTAGCACTATCAGAAGAATGCAACGCCATCATCCAGAGGAAGCTTCCCCCAAAGTTGAAAGGTCTTGGAAGTTTTACCGTACCTTGCACCATAGGAGAACATGATTTCGGTAAGGCTTTGTGTGATCTAGGTGCGAGTGTCAACTTGATGCCTTTTTCTATTTTCAGGAAACTACAGATTGGAGAAACAATGCCCACCTCAGTCTCTCTGCAACTTGCTAATAGAACGCTTGTATTTCCGAGAGGTGTAGTTGAGGATGTGCTGGTCAAGGTTGACAAATTCATTTTCCCAGCAGATTTTATTGTCCTTGATATGGAGGAAGATGGAGACGTGCCAATTATCATTCGGAGACCATTCTTAGCTATAGGTCGAACTACTATTGATGTACTAAAAGGAGAACTAACCATGAGGATACAGGACCAAGAAGTAACATTCAGTGTTTTCGAAGCCATGAATTTCCCGGATGATGAAAAGATAGAGGAATATTTCAGACTTGATGTGATACATAGTACCATCCAGAACTCCAATGCAATGCAAAGTTCCACTGACAAACTTAAAGCATGTCAATTGCCTGAGGAGCCTAAAGATAAAGCGTACTGCGTAATGAAAAAGCCTATTCTTGCATTACAAGCAACAGAAGAGAAACAGTTCTGCCAGTTTAACGAATTGGAGGAATTTCACATACAGCCTTTTGAGAATGCTAAGCTGTACAAAGAAAAGGCCAAGAAGAGACATGATGTAAAGTTAGTGCGCATACAACTAGAACCAGGGCAAAAGGTACTGTTAAACAAATCAAGGGTGAAACTCTTCCCATGGAAGCCAAAATCACGGTGGTCAGGTCTATTCTTAATCACCAAAGTTTTACTAGATAAAGCCGTTGAGTTATATGATCCCGACTCCAACAAAACATTCAAGGTTAAAAACAAGTGTGTCAAGCACTAATAGGGAGAATCATTTGAGCGACAAAAAGAAAGTGTCACACTTTCAGATTTAGCCTAACGTTCGGGAGTCATGTCTAACTGACAACGTTAAACTTAGCGCTAGCTGAGAGGCAACCCATGCAATTTGTGTATATATTCAGATTTGGTGTGTTTTATTTTTGTGTGTTTAATTTGTGTAGGTAAAGTCACATCTCAGGATGGAAGAAGTTCTCGCAAATCTTCACAAGCAATTTCCCCCTCTCCCTAAAAATTCTCTGATGAAAGTCTACAAAGCTCGCTTAGAACGGATGAGACTTCTGATGGACAAAGGTATTTCTAATGACATTCGTTAGATTATTGAAGCACGAGTCCGATTGGCAGGTGAGTCTTCTGACTCTTTTATTTCACATCCGCCTGGTTTAGGAAAAAGCACATTTGCTAAAAAGAGGAGAGCTAAAAGAATGGGTGTTTGCTATAAATGTGCTTGTATGACATGTAATACTCGTTGTCGTTCTTTAGGAATGATGTCTGATAACCTGAAGATAAGATTAAATTCATTAGGGATGACTTGAGTAAGGATTATTTGGATGACATATCTAATACTCTTGAGACGCATCCGAGTGGATATGTGTATCATGAAATTCGTATGTTATATGCACAATTCCGAAAAGAAAGATAACAGTTAAGTCTCAGGAATCTGACTCTAAAAGACTCGGTTTGCCAATTTATAAGAAAATTGGATGGGAAGCTTGTCCCTGACGCATAGACGTCAATCAAGCTGTTACTTTCTTGTAAATATTATTTTCTTTGTAAATATCTAATAATTGTGATTTGTTTTGTTGTTTTCTTTTATTATCTCCGACAGGATCCATACTTTTTGACTATCACGATATATTTTACTGTTTAACTAATAATTGTTATTTGGTAGGTACTAGTGCTATTATTTTTACTCACCCCCTTTCAGGTGTTATAAATTCAACTCATCATTGCACTCTTAAAGACATTCAGAGCTGAGAAAGAAATACATAAGAAAATGGAAGCCACTTCAAGAAGACGAGTGTATGAACAGAGATGGGAGACGCTGTCCGGGCTCGCGGCCCGTCGGGAGTACGAAGTAGCCCACGGGGGACTAAACCGAAGAATAATGGAGTCGCCACCCAGGGTGAACTGAGAAATGATTTAAGGCCGCACTCACCCCTCGCAAGGGAAGACCTCAAACCGTTGGGTTCAAAATGGTCCATTACTTATGCCAATTGTAATGAATAGATTTATGCAATAATGTAACCAAGTCTTATGCAACACACGCAAGATAAATAACACACAAGTTTGAACACCCATAAAAATAAATAAAAAATGAAAGCACATGTATAATTCCATAAACATATTAAAAAAAGAAGCGCGAGAATGTAGATAAACAATAACAATAAAAGCATTAATACTAAAGAGAGATAATTAAGTACGTAATGCAAAAGAAATAACTAAAGAGGCAAGAATGCACAAAATATGATAAAAAAGGTCTGTCCAATGTATGCACGTTCATATAGCGTTCGGAAATGTGTTCGAACGGTATGGGATATGATGCATGGTAAAACAGAATGCATGCATTCGAGTAGTGTTCGGAGACACGTTCGAACGGGATAAGGCCGAATGCATGCGTTCGAGTAGCGTTCAAAAATGCGTTCGAACAGAGTGAGGTAGAATGCATACGTTCATGTAGCATTCGTGAACACGTTCGAGCGGGACGTGATATTATGCATGGCAAGACAGAATACGGCACGGAAAAATACCGGGGTAAGGCTGCCCTCAGGCATTTCCCGTAAATTGGGGACCTTTAATCCGACGTAATTAACTCATGCGCACTAAATAACAATGCATAAGTAAATAAACGGAATAACATACTGAAAGTAAATAACAAAATAATAAAAGAGATGCGACCAAGACACTTAGCCGACATCTATATGGAACCTCATATACCCGATTGAACGTATTTCACATCTAATCAAGTGTACTTTGTCCAGCGCGGCAAAATATTATGGTAAAGGCTGTCCTTAGGCATTTCCCTCAAATGGGGGACCTTTAATCCAACGTGATTAGCCCATGCGCACTAAAAATCAATGCATAAGTAAATAAACGGAATAACACACAGAAAGTGAATAACAAAATAATAAAAGAGATGGGACCAAGACACTTAGCCGACATCTATATGGGACCTCATATGCCCGATTGAACGTATTTCACATCCAATCGAGTGTACTTTGTCCAGAGCGGGAAAATATTATAGTAAAGGCTGTCCTTAGGCATTTCCCTCAAACATGGGACCTTTAATCCAATGTGATTAGCCCATGCTCCCTAAAAATCAATGCATAAGTAAATAAACGGAATAACATTCAGAAAGTAAATAACAGAATAATAAAATAGATGCGACCAATATACTTGGCCGACATCTATATGGGACCTCGTATGCCCGATTGGACATATTTGACATCCAACCAAGCGTACATCGTCCAGCGCGGTAAAATATTATGGTAAAGGCTGCCCTTAGGCATTTCCCTCAAATGGGGGACCTTTAATCACACATAATTAGCCCATGCGCACTAAATAACAATGCAAAAATAAATAAAGAAACAATAAGAAACGAATAATAAAATAAGAAAAGAGATGCGACCAAGGTCGAAATCTATATAGGACCTCGTATGCCCGATTGGACATATTTGACATCCAACCAAGCGTACCTCGTTCGGCGTGGCAAAATATTGTGGTAAAGGTTGCCCTTAGACATTTCCCTCAAATGGGGGACCTTTAATCCGACGTAATTAGCCTATGCGCACTAAATAACAATGCATAAATAAATAAAGAAACAATAAGAAACGAATAACAAAATAAGAAAAGAGATGCGACCAAGGCCGACATCTATATAGGACCTCGTATGCCCGATTGAACGTATTTCACATCCAATCAAGTGTACTTCGTCCAGCGCGGTAAAATATCATGTTAAAGGCTGCCCTTAGGCATTTCCCTCAAACGGGGGACCTTTAATCCAACGTGATTAGCCCATGCGCACTAAATAACAATGCATAAGTAAATGAAGAAACAATACACAGAAAATAAATAACGGAACAGTAAACACAAACAATGAATGAACACAAAAATTAAATAACAAAATGAAACACGTGCATGAAAGTTTCTCAAGCGGTACGTGGAGTTGTGTGATGTAGTACAAACCGCACTACCGTACATTCGGATTCGGCTACGGAATTTATGTCTGAGTTTCCATCTGATATACCGCAAGAGATAGCACACGATCATTAACCCAAATGCACATAAAAATAAACGTGAAATATAATGATGCATGTGAGGGGATAATAATAAATAACCGAAAAGATAAATAAATAATAGTACACGATGTCCTCATGTCTTACCTTTTAAGTTGCTTCTCGGAAGTGTGTTACACCATCGCCGGAAGGGTTAATGCTCCGTCACTTTTTTGGTTCCCTGGTTCAATATTTTATTCGCCGTTTCGCTGTGTTGAGCCGTTGATTTCTCTATAATCTTCGCTGTTTGGACTGCAGTTTGTGGGGATTTTTTTGTCTCGGTTTTGGCTACTATTTTGGTCTCAGCTTGGGTTGTTCTAAGGGACTGTTTTGGGGATACTTTTGTTCACTGTTTGTTTGATTATGGGGACTATTTTAGGATATTTAGGGCTGCTGTTTTAGGTCAGTGAGGGTATTAGGGGTTGCTTGGCTTTGTGCATTTTGTTTGTGCGCTGAATGGTTGGTTTATGTTTGGCAAGGTGTGAGAAAAGTGAGCCCTAGGTAACCGTGAGTTACTGAGTATGGCTTCTTTTTGGTCAGTTAATGGGGGTTTATTTATGACGAGTGGAGTGGGTTAATGCGTGAATGCCGTGAGTGGCTTATGAGAACGTGTGTCTTTGGTTGCTGGATCTTGTGGGGTGCGTTGATGAGGGGTTGTTTGTGTTTGTTTGAAACTGGTGTGTGTAAAGTGTCGGTCTTGTGTGGTGGCAGTTTGTCTTATATGTCTTTGTGATCGGTTAATGAAGGTAATGACTGCATGTGTATGGCGTGTGGTTGAGAGAGATAGCAGTAGGTGGGAGAGGGTTCTGTTTGCTTTGTGTTCGAGAGAGAAGAAGGGCGTGTAAGGTTTATTTTTCTTGGTTCCAGAGAGAGGGGCGATAGAGATGAATTTATGGTTTATTATTTTTTTTGTGAATGCCGTGAATGAGAGTCCCAATGAGCCATAGGGTTTGGATTTTGGTGTCTTTTAATAGTTGCATGCTAGGGTTTCTATTGTTTGTGATAAGTTAGGGTTTTCTCTTTTTAATTTCATGTGTGGCTGCCCCTTTCAGTAAATAAGCCTTGATTTTCTTTCCAAATTTGGAGGATCCAATCTTGGCTAATTTGGAAGGGGATTTGGGAGGGATTTTGACATGTGTTAAATGTGATTTGAATATTTTGGATTGGGCTTGGGTTTGTGGGTTTTGTGATGTGGGCGTGTGGCTTGGGTATATGGGCTTGGGCGTGTGGTCCTCTTGTGGGTTGCATGGGTTTTGGATAAGTGTGTATAGTCATGTGGGCTTTTGTGGATTGCGAGGCTTTTGGGCCGATGCTAATATTTAAAACAGAGATCAATTGAGCGAACCCGAGGCTAAACAATTGAATTAAATTTTACAATGTATTAATTTTTAAAATTTCCCTTCCGACGTCCGTTTCCCCGACTTCCGCAACTTATCGGGTAGTGCCTCCATACGAGGCTCATCATTGGGCTTTATGCAAAAAATGCAGTGTCTACAACGAGTTGAAAACATTTGTGTGTTTTGCGGTACTAGTGTTGGTTCTAAACCACAATACGTAGCGGCAGCAGAAGAATTGGGTCGAGTCTTAGCTGAACGAAATATGCACTTAATATATGACGGTGGCAATCTTGGACTTATGGGGATCGTTTCAAAGGCCGTAAAGGAAGAAGACAGTCAAGTCTTGGGAATCATCCCAAAACCATTGGCAGAGGCAAATCTGATTGGACCATCAAACGGAGAGGAACTGATCGTGCCAGGTATGTCTAAACGACTGGTAGAAATGATTAATCGTACTGATGCTTTTATTACTTTGCTAAGTGGGTTGGGCACAATGGAAGAAATCTTTACAGTACTATCTTGGGCAAACCTAAACATACACCAGAAATCGCTTGGACTATTTAACGTTGAGGATTTTATGATTTTCTTTGTGTGTTTCTTGATGATGCCCGGAGAAATAGGTTCGTGACAAAACCTCTGAAAGATCTCATTTTCACTGCTGGAACTGCCCGGGATTTAATTGACCAAATATTAGTGTTGATGGTGTTTTTAGGCACTATAACATTTAAGACAGCGCGACGAGGACAGGAGGGTAATTTCCTGGCTGGTTGGGATCATCAGAGCCGACCCGACCACAACATGTGAAGACCGACCACTTTGGTTTGTATAACCGAGCACTTTGAGGTCGGCGGGAACATTCTCAGCATAAAAGACTGTCATGACCGACCACATAAAAACCGACCAGACGGTGAGACGCGTTAAAGATGACGACACTCTATTCTAACGGATAAGATAAGCGAGTTATCCTACTTTCACAAGGAGATGGAGTCAGAATCCGAAAAGGAAGAAGAAAAGAGAAGGGAACATCAGGCTAGGAATCCTTGCAAGAAGAAGAGACTAAGTTCAACTAGGATTTCTTATGCAAATAGGAATCTGATTTCTGTATTACTATAAATAGGAGGGCATAGTATGTGTAAAAGGTACGATCAAATCATCAACAAAACTTGTGATCTGAATCTTCAAGCTCTGACTTGTAGAGATCTGAGAAGAGTGTTTGAGCAATAAAAAGTACCATCCTTTTTGTGTCCGTGGACGTAGGTCGGATCCAAATCCACCGAACCACGTTAAATCCCCTTGTTGTTTGGTGTGTTTATCTGTTTTTCGCTAAATTTGCCTTTGGTCCCCCATAACCAAACAAATTCACTATTGAGGGAGGATTTTCTCGGGAGTGATATTCCGATATTACCCTGAGACCAAAATCAGCCGTCAACAGTTGGCGCCGTCTGTGGGAAACTGGACAAAAAGCAACTCGTGTAGTAAGACAATGGCGGAAGGCGGAAACCACCAATTATCAGGAAACTCAGCCGCAGATTGGATGGAAAAGATCGAGGAGAACCTAAGGAAAGAAATGGAGGAAAGCCAAACTCTGCTAAAAACCATAGTAGACCGGTTGGAAAGGATAGAAGGAGCACACAATGGAAAATTCGAGGCCGGGACTAGCCGACGAAGGAACGACATAGCAGAAGGAAAAAGGATTGTCGATATAAGTGAAGACGACAGACCCCGGAGGAGAGACCCTTACAGGGTGAGATCTGTAGTGGTCCAGGGAGATTCCCGGACCGAGGACACATGGGAGGAAGAGAGTGACAAATCGTCACCAGACCCCTCCTATGATAGCCTTCGCAACACCCGGCGAAAGGAGAATAAAAAGAGAACCAATATAGGGATCAAATCACCAAGCTCTGACTTGTAAAACACAAAGAACGGTCTGGGAAGCGCATTTGAATAATAAAAGTACCATCTTTTTTGTGTCCGTGGACGTAGGTCGGATCCAAATCCACCGAACCACGTTAAATCCCCTTGTTGTTTGGTGTGTTTATCTGTTTTTCGCTAAATTTGCCTTTGGTCCCCCATAACCAAACAAATTCACTATTGAGGGAGGATTTTCTCGGGAGTGATATTCCGATATTACCCTGAGACCAAAATCAGCCGTCAACAGTTGGCACCGTCTGTGGGGATTCATCAAAAAGCAACTCACGTAGTGAGACAATGGCGGAAGACGGAAGCCACCAACCATCAGGGAGTTCGGCTGCAGATTGGATGGAGAAGATTGAGGAGAACCTTAGGAAAGAAAGGGAGGAAAGCCAAACTCTGCGAAAAACCATAGTAGACCGTTTGGAAAGGATAGAAGGAGCACAGAATGGAAAATTCGAGGCTGGGACTAGCCGATGAAGGAACGACATAGCAGAAGGAAAGAGGATTGTCGATATAAGTGAGGACGACAGACCCCGGAGGAGAGACCCTTACAGGGTAAGATCTGTAGTGATCCAGGGAGATTCCCGGACCGAGGACACATGGGAGGAAGAGAGTGACAAATTGTCACCAGACCCCTCCTATGATAGCCTTTGCAATGCCCGGCGAAAGGAGAAAGAATATGAAGAAGAAGCACGAGAAGATACCGGCCACGAGAAGCACCTCTCCCGGGATAACAGAAAGAAAGAAGACCGCATAAGGCGGAGTGGAACCAAAGATAGCAACATGAAATCTTGGTTACGGGAGGAGCTGATCAAATGGGGAGTACATCCCAATGCAAACAGAGGGGACGTCCAGGACGGCAAAGATGGATCTCCCCTCGCGGAAAAAATAAGGTCGGCAAGATTCCCAAAGCAATTCAGCATGCCGACCATGGCACCCTAAAAAGGCCACTCTGACCCGAAATCACACATCGAAAGTTTTGTCTTGTTGATGGAAGTCCAGGGAGTAGTGGGAGATGCCATCTGCAAAGTATTCCCCTTAACCTTAAGTGGACCCGCCATCCTATGGTATAGAAGCTTGGCTCCGGGGAGCATCAGGGACTTCACACAACTTAAGAAGTCGTTCATTCGACACTTTAAAGGGGCTTGCGTCCCCAAAAAAGACGATTGGAGAATTAAGACTTATGAAGCAAGGAGAAGACGAACCTCTGAAGATATTTATTGAAAGATACCATAATATGGTACTCGAAGTCGGAGGATATGAATCCCCGAGGCCCTGGAAAGCTTGAAGGGAGCCTTGAAAGTCGGAAGGCTATGGACCCATTTAAGGATCCAAGACACCCCGGACTACACCACCGCTCTGGAGGTGGCCCGAAAATTCGTTTTGTTGGAGAACGAGGAGAAAGTATCCCGAAAAGGGAACACTATCAGAGAAAGAACCGCAAGGGAGGGTGCCCCCCGCCGAGCAGAAAGAGAATCCAGAAGACCACTCCCGAAACACAAAGAATTCAAGCCACTGCACCGGGACAATCAAGAGAGAAGGGCGCCGACCCAAGTAAACCATGTGGTCAGGGAAGATGCATACATTCCCCTAAAGAAACCACTAGGGCAAATTATTATGGAGATCCAGGGGAAAGGCCTCTTAGTGGAACCCGACCAAAGGAGATTCCCCCCGGACAAAAGAAACCAAAAGGCTTATTATGTACACCACAACGCCAAAGGACATGCAACAGACGGATGTAAAGATCTGCGAGAGCAAATGGAAGATCTAGCACGGAACGGGTATCTCAACAAATACATTGACCACGAGGTCATGACAGCCAGACAAAGAGCACGTGGTCGCCAAATCAATATCATCGCAGGAGGAAGAACACTGGCCGGAAACTCTAACCGGTCAAGGAAAGATTACAGCAGAACCCGAGGACCAGATGTCTTACAAACAGAGCAGGGCACAGGGCTACCGGGAGGCCGGTCGGTACCAATAATGTTCACTGATGAGGATACCCGAGGAGTAAGTTTCCCTCATGACGATGCATTGATAATCAAAGCAGTCATCAGCGGGTCGGAAGTAGACAGAATCCTAGTGGACCCCGGGAGCGCAGTTGATATAATTTCCAGAGAAGCACTGGACAACCTAGGGGTAGAATATGCAACCCTTACCAACGATAGCACTCCCTTATACGGTTTCGGAGGAGCAGCCGTTATCCCACTAGGAAGAATACAGTTGGCAATAACTGTCGGGACGTATCCCCGGACCCGGACGATCATGACAGACTTCACTGTAGTAGACTGCATGAGCAGTTACCAGGCCATCGTCGGGAGACCCTTCATGATGAAAACGAAAGCCGCGATGTCCTGCTACCACCTAAAACTGAAATTCCCCACTCGAGAAGGGATTGGAATTGTGTGCGGAAGCCAGAAAACAGCTCGCAGCTGCTTCACAACTCTCTCATGAGAAACCCTATGCATCACAGAAGACAGTCGAAAACGACAAAGGAACCAGGGAGAAGAAGAAGAAGACAGAGGCCCAGGCGCCTGGCCAAATAAAAGTGCTCGACTCGCTGCAGCTGAGGAAACCGAGGAGATAGAATTTTAAGGGACAGGAATTCAAATACAGAGCCTCTCTCAAAATAACCCACAGAGTGTTGTAAGTAGGGCAGTATGTCCTCAAGTATCAATAAAACTTTTTTTTATCCGCTCTTCTAAAAAATAAAAAGTTTGCAAAAGAACTCCGGGGACATACTCAGTGCAACAATCCAAAACATAAGGAGAAATTCGCCCTTAATATTCCAAACAGCTCGGGGTCGGGTACATCCCACCGAGTCAACCCTTCGGACTGGGGACGTAACATTCCCCCAGGTCCAAGTGCCTTCTTCAGCTCGGGGTCGGGTACATCCCACCGAGTCAGCCCTACGGACTGGGGACGTAACATTCCCAGGTCCAAGTGCCTTCTTCAACTCAGGGTCGGGTACATCCCACCGAGTCAGCCCTTCGGACTGGGGACGTAACATCCCCCAGGTCCAAGTGCCTTCTTCAGCTCGGGGTCGGGTACATCCCACCGAGTCAGCCCTACGGACTGGGGACGTAACATTCCCCCAGGTCCAAGTGCCTCTCCAGCTCGGGGTCGGGTACATCCCACCGAGTCAGCTCTGCGGACTGGGGACGTAACATTCCCCCAGGTCCAAGTGCCTTTTTCAGCTCGGCGTCGGGTTCGGGTTACGTCCCACCGAGTCATAATCATTAGTCTGGGGACGGGGCATTCCCCCAGAACCATCTCTCTCAGCTCGGGGTCCTTAGGGACATACTCGACGCATAGGATCCGTGAGAAGCATAGCACGGGGAGGGATGATACCCCCGTGGAGATTGCTTACTCCAGTGTTACCGAACATAAGGAGGAATATGCCCTTAATGTGTCGAACACTCTTTGATCCTCACATACCCGATGTAATGGATCCGTGGGAAAGCATAGCACGGGGAGTGACGAGGCCCCCGTGACGATTGCTAGCTCCAGTGATACCGGACCTGAGGAGGGATATGCCCTTAGCGTCCCGGACACTCTTTGATCCATTCATCACTCGGAACCATGAGAGGCACAGCACGGGGATGCGTTGAGCCCCTGTAGCGTGTGCCTACTCCACCGTGGTAAGGAGGAGCCCTCATGAAATACACAGGCTCCCCAGTGAACCGACGTGTAGAGGATGTGCCCTTACCAATCAAACGCTCTTTTTGATCCGAATCCTGGTTCGCCGGGACGCTGAATTGAAAGATTCAGAATTGTGTTTTGGAGACCTCGGGCAGGACGCTGTTTTGAGGCATCCATGTTGTTGTTTATGCTTACAAAAAACATTTTCGGGATAGGTGCTAAGTCACCCCCACCTTTCAATTTTATTTAATCTTGTTTTCGTTTTTCACCGATCTAGCAGAGGGACGCCCATACCAGATTCGGTAAGGCTTCGCAAAAGGTTGATTCACTTCCCTTCTGTACAAGTCCCAAAAATTATTCGGCTCGGGGTTGGATTCGTTCCGCCGAGGCCACTTGGATTACCTGGCTCGGGGCTGGATTCGTTCTGCCGAGGTCAATTGGTTCATTACAGCTCGGGGTCGGGTTACATCCCACCGAGTCGGTTTCTGGACTGGGGAGGTAACATTCCCCCAGGTCAAAGTCTTTCATACAGCTTGGGGTCGGGTTACGTCCCACCGAGTCGGTTTCTTTGGACTGGGGAGGTAACATTCCCCCAGGTCAAAGTCTTTCATACAGCTCGGGGTCGGGTTACGTCCCACCGAGTCGGTTTCTTTGGACTGGGGAGGTAACATTCCCCCAGGTCCAAGTCTTTCACATAGCTCGGGGTCGGGTTACGTCCCAACGAGTCAAACTCCTTCGATTTGGGGAGGTAACATGCCCCCAGAACCCAAACGTCTCACTCAGCTCAGGGTCGGGTTACGTCCCACCGAGTCAAACTCTTTCGGTTTGGGGAGGTAACATGCCCCCAGAACCCAAGTCTTTCACTCAGCTCGGGGTCGGGTTACGTCCCACAGAGTCAAACTCCTTCGATTGGGGAGGAACATTCCCCCAGAATCGAAGTCCGTTACCCAGCTCGGGGTCAGGTTATACCCCTCCGGTTCATGATGACCCCTGAGGGTCTCAATTATTTCGGACAACAAAAAAAAAATAGAGAGAGACACGAAATAAAATACATATATATGTATGTATGTCAAAGTACAAATTTTATTACAAAAATATGTAAGTGTACATAGGACCCCGGTCGGGTTACCCTTTCTCATTAAGCCCGCACAGGGGCAGAGCTTCTTCCTCAACTGGCTCAGACAACGGAAGGATTGCTCGATCTCGGGAGGAGGAACAGCCTCTGCTTCATCCTCGACTGCACGGGAGACCTCTACTTCAGGAACAGTGAGGAGGGATCTCAAGGCAGTCCCTTGCGGAGTCTGGGAATATACGATCGTCTTCTGGGAAACTCCAGAAGCCAGGTGATGAGTGATAAATGTATCACTATTTCCCACTCATTTAACTTAATGTTTTGTATAGTTTCTTGAGTTTTGTGAATATTTTGATGTGTTTTGTGTTATTTTGTAGATAAATAAAGTTTCAGGACATTCTGGAGGTGATTTGAAGCAAAACTGTGAAATTTGGTGAAATTTGGCAAAAAGGGTATTTTGGTAATTTTGGACGTCCCGACACAAATTTTGGTAATTTTGGACATCCCGACACCGAAATAAAGTTTCAAGATATTCTGGAGGTGATTTGGAGCAAAATTGTGAAATTTGGCGAAAAGGGTATTTTGGTAATTTTGGGCATCCCGACACCGAGGGTATTTTAGTAATTTAACCACCATGCCACGTGTCAAAGATTCAACGAGCCGTCATTTTTAGCACACCATGCCACGTGTCGAAAATTCAGCGATTCAAAAAAAATATAATAATAAATAAAAAAATCAGAAAAATAATAAAATAATAAAAATCAGAAAAATAATAATAAAAAATTAGATTTTTTTGCCTATAAATAGATTTCGAATTTTTAGTTTCAAATGTACCTCTTCCTCTGAAATCCTTATAAATAAATTGAGAGTTCTTCATATTTTCTTCTTTTATTCAGTTTTATTCGCTTTGTAGTAGTAATTCTAACCATCCATGAGGGGGTAACGTCTCTATGCTGAGGTAATAAGGTAATTCTTTTACTTTTGCTATTTAGATTAATCTCCCTTAAAATATGATATTAAACTATTTAAAATCTGAATATATAAAAAAGATACCGCCATTCTAGGTCGGTTGGTTATTCAATTTAAACTGGTTAAACCTGACTTAATGAGGATACCGCCATTCTAGGTCGGTTGGTTTAAATTTATATTTCTGTTCCGCCTTATGGCTGGTATATTTGAATTTGACTTAATCAGGATACCGCCATTCTGGACGGTTGGTTTAAAATATCACAAGTTAATATATTATTATTTTATGGGAGATATCTAAATAGTATATAGTAGAAGTTATTTCCTTTTACCTTAGCATTTATTTATTATTTTAATTACTTTCTGCAATTTCATTTTCTGTCTTTTAAGTTTATATCAGTTTTAATTATGTATAGTAACTAAATTAAATATCTAGGGTTGTGATAAAATCTAATATAACCGGTTTTAAAAGGGTTAGATTATTGTTTGAGTAATTTAAAAGAGTTATTTATTGAGTCATAATCTTAATGCCTTTTTATTAATTGGCCATTAATAAAATTGATTTAGATAAACTTAAAATGAACTAGACATAGGGATTTTAAGTTAAGACCTTAGTCTCAACAACCCACGATCTTCTTTAAGGATAGATAGAAACCTTTAATAGATTTCCTTACAGGATAGGAATATACCTGTTGGGCGGGGGTAGTCATAATTGGAACTCAATCTTAATGAATCTAGGTAATTTAATTGACATAGACATATGGTTCAATTGGATTATACTAGGTATTTGTAAATGATCATTCGGAAGAGGCTTTTACATAATTTAGTGTTCCAGATTAATAATTCAATAATTTACCCAACTATGATTTAACTACTTCATCTTTTAATTGATATTAGAAAGATTCACAACCCTAGATCTTTAAGTTTTTATTTTCCTTAGTATTTTCTTTTATCTTTTGTCTTTTTATTTATTTAGTAAATCTACAAATCAAATCATTTCAAGCAATCAATTCCCTTCTCCCTATAATTAGATATTTGTAAATAAATAGTATCAACAATTAATAACAACAGTAGGAATTAAGTCCTCGTGGGATCGATATTTTTATACTACTTGAACGATACGTGCGCTTGCGTTATACGTGTGTGTTTACGCCGGTCAAGTTTTTGGCGCCGTTGCCGGGGACTTATTTTTCTTGAGTTGTTAATTTTGAAACTATCTAAATTACTTATATCTAATTTTCTTTCTTTTATTTTGTAATTTTTATTTCTTTTGTTTTCAGGTGATTAAAAAAAATGGAACACTATTGGGAAATTGAGAAATCACGAACTTTACAAGAAGATACACCCCAAATCTGGGAGCAACAGTCTAGTTTTCTGAGGCCTGTTGTCCAGCCCAACAATTATCACTGGAATTCAGAATCAAGCAATACTACATTTGCTCAACAGAATGAAATGGGGAGATGTGTAATTTGTGATGGCAACCACCCGAGCGATCAATGTATTTACCTTTCAGAGTGGCAGAATTTTTGGAATCAACCAAGGTACGAAGAATCATCACATTTTCTATCTTATCCACCATCTTCCTTCGATTCTTATCAAGAACCAGAACCATCTGAGGAAGATCAATTGATTCACACGTTCAAAGAACAAGCAGTTCGATTTGATGCACAAATTCAGAGTAACGCAGGATCCATACAGAGAATGACAGATCAGATCAGACAATTAATAGAAAACCAGAGCTATATACCTCAAGAATCATTTTCAGATGAAGCCTCAGAGTACCAAACATTTCACGATGACACTTTAGCAAAAGAGGAGGCTGAGGAGAATCAAGAACCAGAGGTATCAGTTCAGGAACCCGAACCGACAAAGTCTCGATTTGATTTCTATTTTTCAGATTCTGACGAGGATGAAACTGAGCTGTTTGTGCCAACTGCATCAAAAATTGAGGATGAAATTCTGTATTCTCAAAATGAAGATCTTGGAGATTCCATTGCACAAATGTTTGATGAAGATCTACCTGAGCCAATCATTTCAACCAGATCAGAGGATGAAGACCTAAAAACTAACATTTCTCCTCAGGTTGAAAATTTTGAAACATGTATTTCACAGATGACAGATGAAGAGCTGAATGCAGAAATTTTCAAACTCATCTGTGAAGAAAAGGTGGAGCAAGAAACAGAGCAAATGGAGGAGCAAATGTCTGACTTTATTAAAGATCCAGAGCATTCAGGAAAAACATCGCTGTTTTGGGGAGTACAATATAAAGATATCAACCAGAAGCTTGACAGAATGGAACTTCCATTCCAAGTCAAGCACCATACAAGACCTCCTGATTTTCTTTCTTTCTTTTCAGGAACCACTGGAGCAACAAAGATTAAAAAGGTGGCACAAGCACTGAATGAGACAAAACTCTTTTTGCCACTTTACCGTTGGAAGAGACCCTTCAAAAGCAACGCTCACGGGATTGTCTTTGATCGGACATCCAAAACGACGCTGAAACCTCCTTAACAGATAGATTTCAGTCACGTCTGGCTGAAGACGAAAAATTTAGCGCTAGCAGGGAGGCAACCCATGCAATTTGTTGTAATTTATTTTCATATTTTGTGTGAACTTTTTAAATTTTGTGTGTTATTTTGTAGGGAAAAGCACAAATGGAGCATTTTAAGACAGAAGGAATGGTGTTTGACAATCACAAAAAGGAGAGCTAATTCATTTGTGATGGCTGAGTAAAGAATGATTTCTTGAGACGCATCCTAATGAATTTATACTAAGCAAGTGGCGTATTGCGTACACAATTCTGTTGCCTTAATTATTGCTTTGATTTGCTTTTCTATTGAAATTATCTTTATTTTCGTAGACAGGATCCAGACTTTTTGACCTTTCACGATTTCTTTTGTTGTTTAGCTAACAAGCTTCCTTTGGAAGATACTAGTGCTATTATTACTCACCCTTTTCAGGTACTATAAATTCAGCCCGTCATTGCACTTTTGAAGGCATCCATAGTTGAGAAAGAAATACATAAAAAATGGAAGCCACTTCAAGAAGACGAGTTGAGAACATCTGTGTATTTTGCGGTAGTACTATTGGTACTAAACCACAATACATAGAAGCAGCACAGGAATTGGGTCGAGTCTTAGCAGCAAGGAATATGCACTTAATATATGGCGGAGGCAATCTTGGACTAATGGGGATCGTTTCAAAAGCCGTACAAGAAGGAGGCAGTCATGTTTTGGGAATCATCCCAAAACCCTTGGCAGAGGCGAATCTTATTGGATCATCAAACGGAGAGGAACTGATCGTGCCAGGTATGTCTGAACGACTGGTTGAAATGATTAACCGTTCTGATGCTTTTATTGCTTTGCCAGGTGGCTTGGGCACATTGGAGGAAATTTTTATAGTACTATCTTGGGCGAACCTGAACATACACCAGAAACCGCTTGGATTGCTTAACGTTGATGGATTTTATGATTTTCTTTGTGTGTTTCTTGATGATGCTCGGAGAAATGGGTTCGTGTCAAAACCTATGAAAGAACTCTTATTCACTGCCAGAACTGCACCGGATCTAATTGATCAACTCGTAGCCTTTGAACCACAAGTTGACCCTATCATTTCAAAGATAAAATGGTCCGATGATGATCGTGGTAAGAAGCGTCGAATAAATCTGGATCTTAACCTTTAATTTCCTGTAGAATTTCAGCCAACCAGGTACGATTTTCTAAACTCTTCTTCTATTTAAGACATTGGGGACAATGTCTCATTTAGGTTTGTGGGGTGAGGAATAGGTAATAGTTACTAGTTGTTGTATTATGTTTTAGTTTTAGTCCAAAATTTTTCGAAAAATACAAAAAAATTAAAAAATTAATAAAAACAAAGGGCATATTTAAAGCTAGGTAATGGTTTGGTGTCTTCCTTCACTCACTACCTTTTTATAAGGAAAAGCTGTGGAGGCACCTAGATAATCATTCACTTGTAGCGTGTTGTGACAGACTAGTTTGGAGGACTCGTTGTTTATTCCTGACAACAAGCGATAAGAGCCTAAGGGGCTTGGGTATTTAAGTGAGCCTCGCTCCACCTTCCCTCTGGGGAATCTACAACGGGAAGTCCATTCGACAGTTAGTCACACACCATAAACTGAGCCTTTGATTAAACTCTTAAAAAAAAATTGTAAATTATAATTATATGACAGTAAAAAGTAAAAATGTTGTTGTTATGTTGACTAAAAAGATGAAATTGGTAAGAAATAGCTGTGTAAGGAATTCCCACTCCTGAGACGTATTTCAAACCTAATTCAAAACAAGTTAATTTTTGTTTATTCACTTTTGAATTATTAAATCTGTAAATTCTCTATAAAACTGACTAAAATGAATCTTCATATACTTAGTTAGCAGGTATTATCAACATACATGATAACATACAGACATAAGCTAAAATTGAAAAGTTTGTAATATCCAGTACTCTAGTTCATTGGAGGAAACATCTAAAAAAAATATGATGGAATAAAAAAAAAAAAAACATCTGAGATCCGAGTTATTAAGTCTGTTAGGGTATTTTAATACCTAGTGCCCTAAAACCAACTGGTTTGGGAGTCATTGGCCCAAAACTCGTTACATGGATCAAAAAATGATGAAAAATTTATATATATGTATATATATCTGAAGTCTGAGTAATTAAGTCCTTAGGGGTGTCTTAACACCTGATGCCCTAAAGCCAACTGGTTTGGGAGTCACCGACCTAAAGCTCGCTACATAGATGGAAGATATTGTATATAAATAAAAAATAGAAAAAAGAAAAAAAAATCAAAGAAAAAAATCAGAAAAATCAGAAAATTTATTCCATTACTACAAAAGATGTGAAATCTGATAAAACTTTAGGACAAAAATATTACTCTCTTATCAACTGCACTTATGACCGTTGTGGGCAAAAATGAGTTGTTTAATATTTTGTTGGCTGTGTATATGAAGAATGGTAAAAATAATCAGAGAATTTACTTATTTAGTAATTTAGAATGAAACAAAACAACTACTAAACTTGGAGTAGAAGTTTCATCTAATGAGTCACTGACTTCTTTATTCTCTTTTCTCTTGTCTTTTTGCTTTTGTATGCATTAGTTTCACTTCCTTTTTACTTTTATAAAATGTTTGTGGGTATCATTGCTGTAAACCTTCACGAGACTACAACTCGTCCACTAGGGACACCTAGGGGTTTAAAGGCTTGTTGCATATGCTAAATGCAATCGTGATCCCTACGAAAGTGGCTTAGTTAAATTTACTATGTTATTTTATTTTGCTCGAGGACTAGCAAAATGTTAGGTTTGGGGGTGTGATGAGTGATAAATGTATCACTATTTCCCACTCATTTAACTTAATGTTTTGTATAGTTTCTTGAGTTTTGTGAATATTTTGATGTGTTTTGTGTTATTTTGTAGATAAATAAAGTTTCAGGACATTCTGGAGGTGATTTGAAGCAAAACTGTGAAATTTGGTGAAATTTGGCAAAAAGGGTATTTTGGTAATTTTGGACGTCCCGACACCAATTTTGGTAATTTTGGACATCCCGACACCGAAATAAAGTTTCAAGATATTCTGGAGGTGATTTGGAGCAAAATTGTGAAATTTGGCGAAAAGGGTATTTTGGTAATTTTGGGCATCCCGACACCGAGGGTATTTTAGTAATTTAACCACCATGCCACGTGTCAAAGATTCAACGAGCCGTCATTTTTAGCACACCATGCCACGTGTCGAAAATTCAGCGATCAAAAAAAAATATAATAATAAAAAAATAAAAATCAGAAAAATAATAAAATAATAAAAATCAGAAAAATAATAATAAAAAATTAGATTTTTTTGCCTATAAATAGATTTCGAATTTTTAGTTTCAAATGTACCTCTTCCTCTGAAATCCTTATAAATAAATTAAGAGTTCTTCATATTTTCTTCTTTTATTCAGTTTTATTTCGCTTTGTAGTAGTAATTCTAACCATCCATGGGGGGTAACGTCTCTATGCTGAGGTAATAAGGTAATTCTTTTACTTTTGCTATTTAGATTAATCTCCCTTAAAATATGATATATAAACTATTTAAAATCTGAATTAATAAAAAGATACCGCCATTCTAGGTCGGTTGGTTATTCAATTTAAACTGGTTAAACCTGACTTAATGAGGATACCGCCATTCTAGGTCGGTTGGTTTAAATTTATATTTCTGTTCCGCCTTATGGCTGGTATATTTGAATTTGACTTAATCAGGATACCGCCATTCTGGACGGTGGTTTAAAATATCACAAGTTAATATATTATTATTTTATGGGAGATATCTAAATAGTATATAGTAGAAGTTATTTCCTTTTACCTTAGCATTTCATTTATTTATTTTAATTACTTTCTGCAATTTCATTTTCTGTCTTTTAAGTTTATATCAGTTTTAATTATGTATAGTAACTAAATTAAATATCTAGGGTTGTGATAAAATCTAATATAATCGGTTTTAAAAGGGTTAGATTATAGTTTGAGTAATTTAAAAGAGTTATTTATTGAGTCATAATCTTAATGCCTTTTTATTAATTGGCCATTAATAAAATTGATTTAGATAAACTTAAAATGAACTAGACATAGGGATTTTAAGTTTAAGACCTAGTCTCAACAACCCACGATCTTCTTTAAGGATAGATAAACCTTTAATAGATTTCCTTACAGGATAGGAATATACCTGTTGGGCGGGGGTAGTCATAATTGGAACTCAATCTTAATGAATCTAGGTAATTTAATTGAATTGACATAGACATATGGTTCAATTGGATTATACTAGGTATTTGTAAATGATCATTCGGAAGAGGCTTTTACATAATTTAGTGTTCCAGATTAATAATTCAATAATTACCCAACTATGATTTAACTACTTCATCTTTTAATTGATATTAGAAAGATTCACAACTCTAGATCTTTAAGTCTTTTTATTTTCCTTAGTATTTTCTTTTATCTTTTGTCTTTTTATTTATTTAGTAAATCTACAAATCAAATCATTTCAAGCAATCAATTCCCTTCTCCCTATAATTAGATATTTGTAAATAAATAGTATCAACAATTAATAACAACAGTAGGAATTAAGTCCTCGTGGATCGATATTTTTATACTACTTGAACGATACGTGCGCTTGCGTTATACGTGTGTGTGTTTACGCCGGTCACCAGGACGACCGAAATCGGATCAGGATTCATAACATCCTCGGCAGTGGAGGGAGCCATTTCTGGAACTCCTCTGGAAAATCCCCTTTGCAATAACTGATAGCCGCATGAAAGGATCCATGTTCAGACTCGGCAACACCATCGGTATCAGTTCGGCGCAATCACCAACTCCCTCTAGGCGGAAGCCTCCTTCTCGGCCTCAAGGTCGGCCTCTCTTTCCTCAAGCTCGGCCTCTTTCCTCTCAAGACCATCCCGTGCCCGCGCCATTTGTTCATCATTGGCCTTCAATTTAGTCTCAACACTGGCCACCTTCGCTTTCAAAACGCCAATCTCAGATTGGGCGGCCTTCAAATCCTCCCGGGCAGTGTCAGCGAGTTTTCGTTCCAATGAGGCAGCAGCCTTAAGAGCCTTATTCATCTTGAAGTTCTCAATGGCAGACGACTCAAGGTTCTCTATCACCCCATCCCGGTCGGCCAACTTAGCCTCCACTTCCGTGAGGCGATTCTGAAGTCTCTGGGCCTGACCACCCTCGGACAATAGGCTCAAAAGAAGATCCTTGTTCTTTGCCATAAGGTAAGTGGCCTGCACAAAAACAAAGAAAGTCAAGACACGAGATGAAGAAGACCGGGAACAGAAATCAGAAAGAAGAAAGGAGAGAATAAAATTACCTTTGCCATCTGAGAGCTCATCTCGGTGATCACAGCCTCGGGTGAAATATCCTCATACCTCGAGACCTCCCCAGGGGGAATCACCTCGGCCAATTCATTAAAGGCCGGCACTAGATGGGAAGTAGCCTCCCGGATGCTTTCCCCCAAGTCGTCCACCCCGAGGATCACAGAACCTTTCCGCTTCTTAGCGGAGCCCTCGGAAGATTTTCTCATCCAACGAAAGTCTTTTTTCTTGACCGGGGCAGGATCATCATCCTCCTCTTGAGCCAGATCGGTCTCCTCCGACCCAAATTGACGCCTCCTTTTTCTCAAGGGCTTCGGCGGATTGGCGAGACGAGCAGACCCCGATGTTTGTGCACCAGAAGAATAGAGACCCCGATCAACTGGCTGAACATCTCCTTGAGACACTCTCTCAGTCCCAGCAGGGTCAGGCTGCGATCGGGAAGTCCCAGCGTCAGCGCGGCCGGATTTCTTCATAGTACCGGCCAATTTCTCAAGAAACTTTGGCCTCTTCGACATGCCTACAAAGAAGAGAAAAAAGTAAATCAGGGACCAAGCATATAACAAAGACATCAAACATGATAAGCAAACATGATGAACAGGGAAATCAAACTAGACAGTCGGCAAACATCTACCTATCCGACCTGCGACATCCAAAGGAGAAGCCCGGACAAGGCCCGACTCAACAAATGTCGCGTCATTAACCAACTCCCTCCAGGGGGCAGCATAATTCCGAGCCCAGAATACCCGCTTCCGGACCTGATGAGAGACTTTGGGCGCATCCCTCCAACAAACTAGGAAGAACAGAAGGAGAGGGATAAGAAACCCAACAAAAAACTAAGGGAAGAAAAAAACTAAAGGTTAGTATCCTAACCTCCCGCTCTAAAGATGTCTGGTACCAAGAACTCTCCGTCATCCGACCTCAAGGTCTGCCCCCAGTCACCAGTGGCCCAGAACCAGAGGTCTTTGAAATTCTTGTTAGAATCAGGAAGCTTTCGAACAATGTTTGACGAGCTGTCATAAGCTGAAAGGTAATACCATCCGTGGTACGACCTAGGATTGGCCTTCAACCGGTATAACCTCTTCACCTCTGCGAGAGAAGGCTCGTCGAGTCCTGTTCGATGCCAAGCCACATACAACCCAGCCAGAATCCTCCAACTGTTTAGACTCAGCTGACAGGGAGCGATCTCCATTTCGGCCAACATCCAAGCGAAATAAGGTTGAATCGGCAGCCGCAGCCCACACTCAAAGAAGACAGGAAGAAGTGCCACCGAGCCCTCGTCGGGTTGGCTAGCACGATCCATGAGACCAGGAACTTCGAGGGCGATATCTATAGGTATGTTATACCGCAGTCGAAGAAGGGCAAGATCGTCCTCGGTTATTTTAGAAGGACGGTTCATATCCAGAGCCGATGAGCCGAGTTCACCGGCCTCTGGGTCCTTCCGAGGAACCCTTTGATGATAGGAGTCATGTTCGATCTCAGAAAGAGTGGGGGGTAGTGTCAAGGTCTTCTACGCTAGGAGCCCCCGAGCCCGAGGAGAGCTCCTCAGCAGGGGGAGTTGAGGTTCTAACAGGCTTTTCAGGGGAAGAGCTGCTATCAGACATCCCTGACACCCACAGAAAAACAAAGAAGGAAGAGGAAGTCAGTCTACGGCTAAAAGAAACTACTCACGGTTTCCACGTTAGCTAAAACAGGTGGTCTCTAAAAAGTGCCCTAAGGCAGAACCCAGCAAACCATAAATCTTTTCCTAGAAAACACAGATTCGCAAAAAAAAAAAAAGGGGGTAGAAGTCGTTCAGAAGACTTACTTGTTCTTCTCAGAAAAGGCAGAGGGTTGTTCAGTGCGGGTGTGCCCGTTCCTTATGTTCGCAGCACATAAGAAGAAAAAGACCACAGTTGAAATCCGAGGACGCTAAAGAGAAGCGAGTCAAACGGGATGTTTCCAGAAGAGAAGAAGAAATTGCCGAAAAGAATGAACAGTGAAGGCCTCGTCCTCTTATAGTCATGGCAAAGACGCTCGTGACCATTGGATCTAAAGGAAGAGCCCGGATGAACGCCAAATGTCGACTACAAAATGGGTCTCCCAAGTTCAAACAGACGGCTGAGATCAGCCCACTGTGAAGACGCCTCTGCGCGGTCGATTCGTCCCCTCTTTTGGCGGGAACCCGGTGGATGTTTGACAAGTGTCAAAATTAGAAGAAACCCTAAAGTTGATTTGATAGGCATTTAAACGGACGTGACTGATCGCGTGTCTCGAGACGAAACGCTTAAAAAGAGGCAACAAAACACTCCTCGACCCAAGACCGACCTCTAACAGAGCAAATCAAGAAACACCTTCTTTGTATAGTTCCCGGCACCAACTTGCACGCTTGTTGGAACCGAGAACTAGGGGACAGATATTGATGGTGTTTTTAGGCACTATAATATTTAAGACAGCGCGACGAGGACAGTAGGGTAATTTCCTGGCTGGTTGGGATCATCAGAGCCGACCCGACCACAACATGTGAAGACCGACCAATTTGGTTTGTATAACCGAGCACTTTGAGGTCGGCGGGAACATTCTCAGCATAAAATATTGTCATGACCGACCACATAAAAACTGACCAGACGGTGAGACGCGTTAAAGATGACGACACTCTATCTATAACGGATAAGATAAGCGAGTTATCCTACTTTCACAAGGAGATGGAGTCAGAATCCGAAAAGGAAGAAGAAAAGAGAAGGGAACATCAGGCTAGGAATCCTTGCAAGAAGAAGAGACTAAGTTCAACTAGGATTTCTTATGCAAATAGGAGTCTGATTTCTGTATTACTATAAATAGGAGAGCATAGTATGTGTAAAAGGCATCCTAAAAAAACGATCAAATCATCAACAAAACTTGTGATCTGAATCTTCAAACTCTGACTTGTAGAGATCTGAGAAGAGTGTTTGAGCAATAAAAAGAACCATCCTTTTTGTGTCTGTGGACGTAGGTCGGATCCAAATCCCCCGAACCACGTTAAATCCCATTGCTGTTTGGTGTGTTTATCTGTTTTTCGCTAAATTTGCCTTTGGTCCCCCATAACCAAACAAATTCACTATTGAGGGAGGATTTTCTCGGGAGTGATATTCCGATATTACCCTGAGACAAAAATCAGCCGTCAACAGTTGGCGCCGTCTGTGGGGAACTGGACAAAAAGCAACTCGTGTAGTAAGACAATGGCGGAAGGCGGAAACCACCAATCATCAGGAAACTCAGCCGCAGATTGGATGGAAAAGATCGAGGAGAACCTAAGGAAAGAAATGGAGGAAAGCCAAACTCTGCTAAAAACCATAGTAGACCGGTTGGAAAGGATATAAGGAGCACACAATGGAAAATTCGAGGCCGGGACTAGCCGACGAAGGAACGACATAGCAGAAGGAAAAAGGATTGTCGATATAAGTGAAGACGACAGACCCCGGAGGAGAGACCCTTACAGGGTGAGATCTGTAGTGGTCCAGGGAGATTCCCGGACCGAGGACACATGGGAGGAAGAGAGTGACAAATCGTCACCAGACCCCTCCTATGATAGCCTTCGCAACACCCGGCGAAAGGAGAATAAAAAGAGAACCAATATAGGGATCAGAATCACCAAGCTCTGACTTGTAAAACACAAAGAACGGTCTGGGAAGCGCATTTGAATAATAAAAGTACCATCCTTTTTGTGTCCGTGGACGTAGGTCGGATCCAAATCCACCGAACCACGTTAAATCCCCTTGTTGTTTGGTGTGTTTATCTGTTTTTCGCTAAATTTGCCTTTGGTCCCCCATAACCAAACAAATTCACTATTGAGGGAGGATTTTCTCGGGAGTGATATTCCGATATTACCCTGAGACCAAAATCAGCCGTCAACAATTAGCCTTTGAACTACAAATTGACCATATTATTTCCAAGATAAAATGGTCCAAAGATGATCGTGGTAAGAAGCGTCGGATAAATCTGGATCTTAACCTCTAGTTTTTCTGTTAGATGTAGAATTTCCGCTAACCAGGTACTGTTTCTAAACACTTTTTTTAAGACATTGGGGACAATGTCTCATTTAGGTTTGTGGGAGGGGAATAATTAATAAGTATCTTGTTTTTATTATGTTATTTTTAGTCAAAAAAATTTCGAAAATATTCAAAAAAAAATTTGAAAAATTTTACAAAAATCAAAAAACTATTTTGTGTTTTTGTGTTTTTAATTTGATTAATCAGGTGAAATTGGTGTGAGATAGCTGTGTAATGAATTTTCTACTCCTAAGACGTATCTCAACCTATTTCGTAACAAGTTAATTTTTGTTTATTTCCTTTTGAATGATTTAATTTGTGAATTCTCCATAAAATTGACTTAAATGAATCTTCATATGCTCAGTTGACAGGTATTATCAACATGCATGGTAACATACGGAAATGAGTTGTAATTGAACAATTTTGTAATATTCAGTGCTCTAGTTTAATTGGAAAAAGTATCTAAAAAAACAATGGGATAAAAAAAAACATCTGAGATTCGAGTAATTAAGTCCGTAGGGGTGTCTTAACATCTAGTGCCCTAAAGCCAACTGGTTTGAGAGTCACTGGTCCAAAGCTCGCTACATGGATCGAAGATGTTAGAAAAAAATATATATATATCTGAAGTCTGAATAATTAAGTCTGTAGGGGTGTCTTAACACCTGGTGCCGTAAAGCCAACTGGTTTAGGAGTCACCGGCCCAAAGCTCACTACATAGATGGAAGATATTGTATATAAATAAATAAATAAATCCGAAAAATATTCTATTGCTAAAAAAAGGTGTGAATTCTGATATAACTTTAGGACAAAAATATTACCCTCTTTTCAACTACACTTATGAATATTGTGGGCACAATGACTTGATTAATATCTTGTTAGCTGTGTATATGAAGGATGGTAAAAATAATCGGAGACACTAACTTCTTTATTCGCTTTTCTCTTGTCTTTTTGCTTTTGTGTGCATTAGTTTTTATTATCTTTTTACTTTTATCAAACGTTTGTGGGTATCGTTGATGTAAGCCCTCACGAGACTACAACTCGTCCACTAGGGACACCTGGGGGTTTAAAGGCTTGTTGCATACACTAAATGCAACTGTGATCCCTATGAAAGTGGCTTAGTTTAATTTTATTTTAAAGATGTTTATGTTATTTTATTTTGTTGTTTTGCTCGAGGACTAGCAAAATGTTTGGTTTGGGGGGTGTGATGAGTGGTAAATGTATCACAATTTCCCACTTATTTGACCTAATATTTTGTATAGTTTCTTGAGTTTTGTGAATATTTTGATGTGTTTTATGGTATTTTGTAGATAAATAAAGTTTCAGGACTCTCTGGAGGTGATTTGGGGCCAAAACAGTGAAAAACGGACAAAAAATACAAAACGTGCGTCAGATTCCGTTAACGTGCGCCGGGACACGTGTCACAATCTGAGAATTTTGCTAAAACACGCCATTGCTAACGTGTGCCTGCCACGTGTCAACATCACAGGAATTTGCTAATGTGCGCCATGCCATATGTCACCATCAAATGCTGCCGACAGAACACGACATTGTTTACGATCTGATGACGTCAGCGTCGTGACGTGCAAAGCATTCTGCGTCGCGACGCCGAGCCAATAATAGAGTTAATAATGCAGCCATGCCACGTGTCACCATCTCAGGAAGCCACAAGCCACGCGTCCATCATCTATGGCACGTCGCAACGCGTGGAGGCAGATTTTACCTATAAATAGAGCTCAAATTTTCAAATTCATTTCATACCTTCTTCTATGTAATTCCTTAAGAATACTAAGAAGATTGTATCTTGTTTGTTTATTTTCAGTTCTGTAATTAATTTTATTTACTTTTACGCACTTTCCTTTCTTTACTTTTCAGTTTTTACTTTTCAGTAATGAGGAGGTAACTCCCCCCTGCTGGGGCAAAAAGTAAAGCTTTTATTACTAATATTTAGATTAATCTCCCTTAATTATAATATATAAACTAGTTAAAACCTGACTTAATGAGGATACTACTTTTATGACCGGTTGGTAATTATTTAAATTATTTTTAACCTGACTAAGTTGGATACCGCCTGTATGGTCGGTTGGTAATTATCACGCAAAGTTAATTTATTATATTAAGGGAGATATCTAAAATAGTAGTGATAAAAGTGGATCCTCTAACCCCCAAAATTTTCTTTTATTGTACTTTTACCTTCTTAATTTTCAGGCATTTACTTTATGTGTTTTATTTTATTTAAGTTTTTACTAGTTGTAAATATGTGTCGTAGCTAAACCTGTTATCTGGGGTTGTGAAGAATTTCAATATCACCGGTTTATAAGGGGTTATTTTGTGTCTAGGGTAATATAAAGGTTTATTTATTAAGTCTTAAGTTTAATACTTATTGTTAACTGGTCATTAATAAGATTGATCTGGTAAACTTAAAATAAACTTGACAAAGGAATTTTAGGTTTCAGCCTTAGACTTAATAGCCCACGATCTTCCTTGATGATATATAACCCTTTAATAGATTTCCTTACAGGATAGATATATACCTGTCGGGTGGGGGTAACCACAATTGAAACTTAATCTTAATGAATTCAGGTAACTTGGTTGACATAGACATATGATTAATTGAGTTACACTGGGTATTTGCATCCTACTATTGACAGAGGCTTTTGCAGAATTTCGTGTTCGAGGTTAGTAAACCGATATATTACACAAACATAAAATAACCACTTCATCTTTTAAAAGATATTGGAAGAATTCACAACCCTGGATAGTTTCTTAATATTGAATTTTCCTAAATCTACTTTCGCGCCATTTTATTTAATATGTTTTAAGTTTAAAGTCATCACTCAATCAAACAACCAATCTGTTAGATAATAGTAATTATTTGGCTTCATAAATTAATAGTTTAGGTATTAAGTCCTCGTGGGAATGATACTTTTATACTACTTGAACGATACGTGAGCTTGCGTTATACGCGTGTGATTATGCCGGTCACAAGGAGAACAACCCAAGATCTGAGCTTTGAGAAGCTTTTGAAGGAGTTCAAAAATGGAGGAAAAAATGTTTGGTCGTGAGAGATAGTGGGGGTAAGAGAAAGAGAGATCTATTTATATTAGCCATAAGTTTTTAGATTGATCTATTTATATTAGCCATAAGTTTTTAGAAATTTTCTAACTTAAATAGGTTAAAAATATGCAGGGCCATTCAAATGCGACTCGAACACGTGCGCATTGCAGACACGACTTCGAACGCCTGTTGAACGCTCTTCAAACGCGAACACTTTATTTGGTTTTGTTCGAACATCGAGATGAATGCGCCATTAACATGAAGTCTTAAACTATTTGAATGCTATATTGAACGTGAACCCTTTGTCAGGTTTCGTTCGAACATCGAGTGAATGCAACACGAGCACGAAGTCTAAAACCGTTCAAAATCTACAACTCAATAGTTTTTGACTTACAATGAGATTTCTCAACTCACAAATTCAATAATGAGCATAAAAAACCCGTGCAGGAAATAGATGATCATAATAGACATGCCATGAAATCCAGGATGTTACACAGATATAGGTTGTCATAAGTTTTGAAGACTCTATACGGGTTTTTAATATAATATAGGGACAAACCTAGGTTGCCATAAGTTTTGGAGAGTGTCCGCGGGTTTTTAAAGTGTGATTTTAAGGGCGGTTATGAATTGTTCTAATTTTTAAGAGTCTTGTGGGAATTCTTAAAGTATGGTCTTTTATAGATAAATGATTAAAAAAATATATAAAAGTCATATTACATACTCAAAACTTATTTATTTATTTATTTATTTTATATTTTGAGCTAAATTTTAGGACCCGAAAAGTCTTTTATGTGGAATATCCAAGGGTTGCCTCTAATCTTATAAAAAAAATTATCCTATTTTTGTAATTAATATCATCCTTCACTAAAAATTAAGCTGGAATTATAAACATTTGCATTTCATTAGTCATCAGACTATATCTAAAATAATGTGGTATGTATGTATCATTTTCATGAGGTAAATGATTTAATTATTTTTTTGAAGATAAGGGCTATGTTAAGCTTAAATTGAATATTTAAAATTCAGAAAAAAATTAGTGTTAAATGATATTATTATCTTTTAGAATAAAAATTAATTATTTGAGATATAGCAATAAAAAAAAACAACTAATTTATTAATTAAATTGTCATATTTTTCTTTCAACTATATAACTTTTCTAATATGGGTTTAACACCGGAGTTGAAATATGATATTAAAAATATACCAGGACCTAAGTAATAGTATATTTTCAAAGGGACCAAAATGTTATTGTCCCTTATTTAAATTATATTAATTATAAAATAGTAAAAGATTTTATAATATTAAGGGGCATGAAATGAGCAAAACAATTTATAAACTTTATTTGGGTGTCGAGTTTTGAATATAATAATTAATATAGGCCGCCTGCTCCCCGACCACTTAATTAAAGACAACAAATATACATACAAAAGAGGATCCAATATTTAATGATTCATAATTGTTCCAGTGGAGCATCAAAACAAGGGCATATTCCATTCTTCCCAAAGCATATTTTAACTTAGATCCAAAGCATATTTTAACGCGACAGTGTATTTAATTTTTTTTATATGATCTTATTTGTAATTTGACGGTTTATATTCTAATTTATATTCTTATCTAACTAAACGTCCTAAAGAGTTTATAAATTAGTTGATATTTTATCTTTTATTTCAGAGCTTATAAATTATCTTATACTCTAAGTATAATATTTCTTTATAATATAATATTATAAATAAAAAAAACTTTTTGACATATACTTATACATTAGTTATTTTTAAAAAGAATGTTGAGGCTATAAATCCAAAGTGGACATGACAATGAAGAAGATTAATGACTGAAATTGAAAGGCTTATTTAATTTGCAAATTGAATAATAATATAATATATTTTTTTTTTTTTTTTGAAATTATTGGAAACCTCATCGTCAAATCACTGTTTTCGGGCTTAAGCGGAGCATGTAAAACCTCTGGCTATCCCCGAGCTCTTACAAGAAACGCACTCTTTAGATTTGAACCCATGACATCAATGTCAGATTTTAAATCTTTCACCATCAAATCACGCCCCTTAGGGTCGAATAAAAATATAATTGTAAAAGCTAAGAACCAATTTCATTGTGGGTTGGTTGGTTGTACCTCGGAGTTGCTATGAGATGCTAAGTAAAATTTCAAAATATATACTTATAATTATTTATATATATATATATATATATATATTTAATTATCTTAATTTTATGTCAAATTTTAAGATTTCAACTAAATACATGTGTGATGTTTCTCAAATCGATAATTGTAAAAAAAAAAAAAAAAAATGCACACTCTAGAGGTTATTGAAGCAAGCATGCTCATAAATATTTAAATAAAAAATCTTATAATTATGAGAATACTACATAAGCATTTTGGGAAAAAAAAAAAAAATCATAATATTAGATGAGGGGGGAATTTTTTTTATAATTATGAGAATACTACATAAGCATTTTGATTTTAGTATTTTACGCTTTATATATTTCCATAAATGAATGAGGCTGAGCCCATCATCTAAATGGGCTCGGCTTCAACCATGGTTTTCTAAAATATTAGTCTTCCTAAACTTGAACATATTAAAAATCCTAATCACCCTACAAATTTCCTAAAAGTAATTGATCCATATTTATCACTTGGTTTTGATCTACAAATTGATTCCTTACCTCAATTTAAATATTACCTACTTTTGTTACTGTTGCTACAAAAAGGGGTGATGTTGGGCGTGCCAAATAAGCGAATTCTCACTTTAATTGAATTAAGCGTTATGATTCTAATCAAATGATTGTGAGAATTATTGGGTTCTTTAAAGCGTGAATGAGATAGACAATTAAATTCTGTTGTATAATATGTGTCATCAAACAGTAATATAACTTGCAATCAAACAGATCAAAACAACAAAAGTAGATCTAGATGCATGCAACCCTAAAACCAGAAAACCATTAAAACAAACCAGAAAATGGAGATCACAGAATTGTCCAAGTCGAGATGATCTCTGTCCTTAAGAACTTATTGGCTCCGTCACGGGTGCTTTACGGATTCGTTTTGCCAACGTTCTCCCAGGATTACTTGGAATCCTCTTGTTCAAGGAGCACTCCTTAACAAGTGTATGAACATGGAATCAATGGTGAATCTCTCTCAAAACAAGGAAAAATAAATGCCTTTAAAGTTGGTGTATTTATGTATATGTCTTTTCTATATGTATAATATTGGAATTAAAGCCTTCTTATATAAGGCATGGAGGGGTGCCAATAGGGCACCCCTTGGGGTGGGTTGCAACCCTCCAAGGATTGCAACCTCCCATACACCCCTAGGGAATTCCAATAATATACATATCCATATACATCTCATATTTAATGAATTTTGAGGAATTTACAACAATCCCCCACAATTCTTCAAATATTCATACAGGCATGTGAGAGAGATACCGTGAGCTAAAGCTGCATCGAAATAGGTAGCTTTCGCCTTGAACCTTTCCTAGTGAATGACAATCGGATTTACTTGGCAAACCAGTGACCCATAGTCTTGAACTGTTCTGCCGTTGGTGTAAACCAAGACAATTGCCAACACACAGCTTTAATTCGACCATTTTCCCGTTCTACGGTTGTGTTCATTTTGGCCCTGAACAACGGTCCTGGATTCATCAAGTACTTTAGGGTAACCCGCCTTTAAAGGTTCCCATGGAAGCGGCCACACTTCTTACTTGAAATAGGTGATCTACTATGAAGAGGTAATCTGTCTTTACCCCCATTAGGACTCATCTCCTAATATAGTGATCATTAAAAGCCTTAGCTTATCCTAACCAATGACAGACAGCACTCAGCGTCATTATCGGAATGGGAAAGAGTACGAAACTCTTCAGTGCTTGTTTTGAATTGCACAAAGTTTCTGTTGTCCCTTTTGAACCTAGATCTTGGGATCTCCAGTCAACTAGGTTGGGTTTCCACAGTGACAATTCTTAGATTATAGGCTTCAAGCCCATTCCCCTCGATGACTTCTCAACTTGCTCTCGAGGTAAACCTTTAGTTAGTGGATCCGCTAGGTTTTCCTTCGACCTGACATAATCGATCGTTATTATGCCACTTGAGAGCAGTTGACGTATGGTATTATGTCTCCGACGTATGTGTCGAGACTTACCATTATACATTGTATTTTGGGCTCTCCCAATTGCCGATTGGCTATCACAATGTATGCTAATCGCTGGCACCGGTTTGGGCCAACTAGGAATATCCTCCAGGAAGTTTCTAAGCCATTCTGCTTCTTCCGCTGTTTTGTCTAATGCTATGAACTCTGATTCCATAGTAGACCGGGCAACACATGTTTGCCTCGAGGATTTCCATGACACGGCTGCATTACCAAGTGTGAAAACAAATCCAACCGTAGATTTGGAATCCACTATATCAGATATCCAGCATCGCTGTATCCCTCTAGAACAGCAGGATATCTCTCGTAATGTAGCCCATATTTTGAAGTTTCTTATACCTCAAAACACTTACTATGACTTTCCAGTGGTTATGTCCTGGATTGCTAGTATATCTGCTAAGCCTATTCACAGCTTGAGCGATATCAGTTCGTGTGCAATTCGTGAGATACATCAGACTTCTGATGACCCTTGAATACTCTAATTGCGATATGCTTAAGCCAGTATTCTTTGATAGAGGAAGAGTTAGGTTAGCTACTCCCAAATCTTTCATATCAAATTTGCTGGTTAACACGTTTTGGTAGACTGAATCATTTCATGATTACTACCAATTATCAGCATATCGTCTACATAGAGACACACAATGACATATCCTTTTTGAGTTGACTTGGTGTACACACACTTATCACACTCATTGGTTTTAAACCCACTTGACAACATCTCTTTGTCAATGTTCTCATGTCATTGTCTAGGTGCTTGTTTTAATCCGTACAAGGATTTTACAAGTTTGCACACCTTCTGTTTTTATCCAGGAACATTAAACCCTTCTGGTTGTTCCATGTAAGTCTCTTCATCCAATTCACCATTCAAGAATGACGTCTTTACATCATTTTGATGTATTTCAAGACCAAATATAGCTGCTATAGCTATAAGCATTCTACTGATGTGATACGAATCACTGGTGGATTGTGTCAAAGTAAACAAGGCATTCTTTCTGTCTATAATCTTTTATGACAAACCTCGCCTTGTACTTATCTATTGATCCATCCATTTTCATCTTTCCATTTGTAGCCAGTGGCTTACAACCTGGTGGAAGATCAACCAACTCCCAAGTATGGTTCTGTAGGATTGAATCAATCTCACTGTTTATCGCCTCTTTCCAAAGAGGTGCCTCCAAAGAAGACATTGCTTCTTTATAGCTTCGAGGCTCTTTTTCTAACAAATATGTCAGAAAACGGATATGACTCTTGGTCAACCTGATCACTGTCCTTGACAGTATCAACAGCTCTTTTTGAGAGACTCTCTTCTTTGTCTTTCCTTACAAGGAAATGTTTCTTCAAAAATATTGCATTCCTTGACTCAATCATCACATTCAGATTGATGTCAGGAATCTCATACTTGTGTACCAAGAATCGATACGCACTACTGTTGCAAGCATATCCGAAGAATATACAATCAACAGTTTTGGGTCATATTCCACCTTCTTAGGTTTAGGAGCCATCACCTTGGCAATTGGCAAGACACCCCCACATTTTCAGATATTTGTAGGAAGGTACATAACCTTTCCACAACTCATATGGTGTCTTGTCCAATCTTCTGTGAGGAAGCTTGTTCAGAACGTAGTTCGCGGAAAGCAGGGCTTTCCCCACAAGTTCTGAGGTAAACCAGAACTAGTCAACATGGCATTCATCATTTCCTTCAACGTTCGGTCTTTGCACTCAGCAATCCCATTTTGTTGAGGAGAATACGGAGCAATGGTTTCGTGAATAATTCCGTGCACAGAACAATATTCACCGAATGATGAAACGTATTCACCACTTCTATCACTCCTGATTCTTTTGATTTCCTTGCCAAGTTGATTTGCAACTTCGTTCTCAGTGTATAAAGCTCTCAATAGCTTCAGCTTGCTCCTCAGCAAATACACTTAACAGAATCTTGTGCTTTCATCGATAAAAGTGACAAAGTACTTTTTACCGCCTCTTTTTTGCACAATATTCATGTCACACACGTCAGTGTGTACAAGTTCCAAGGGTTCAGAACTTCGTTCTATGATGTTCTATGTATTTTTGCTTCAACACATGCCTCACACTCATGTTGGCCATCAATGCAAATTTAGGTATAAGGTTCATGTTAATTATGTACGCATTGTATCATAATTAACATGTCCTAACCTCTCATGTCATACATTTTGTGACTCAATAATATAAGCAGAAGTTTCAGCTTTATTAATAGCACAATTGACAGTCATTGAAAAGACCCTCAGCGAGGTATCATTTTCCTACATAGACATCATTTTTGGTCAATACAATCTTGTCAGAAACAAATACAAACCCGAGACCGAGTTCTCCCGAATATCTGGAACATGCACAGATATGACGAGGAAAACATCTTGCTATCAGCACAGATATGACGAGTAGCCCCAGAGTCTACCCATCATTCTCTCGGATTCCAACCAAGTTGGCTTCAGTTACCACTGTTGAGAGATTCATTTCTGAAATCTCATTAGTTAACTGCTCATCTTCAGTGACATAGGCCTCTTTTATCCTGCCATTGTCCTGAGATATCTTGTTTCTGCAGTCCTTTGTCATATGACCGCTCTTTTCACAGTTGTAGCACTTCCCATTGAACTTCTTGTTCGCTTGGGAAGAATCAGCTTCACTGTTCTTTCTTTTCTTGCTACCCTTTACATCCTCAAAGATGTGGGCCTTAGACTCCATAGTCTTGTAGCTGGCCTTCTCGGACATCATGTTGTCCTGTTCGATTCTCAATCGAACTCCAAGGTCCTCAAGGCTCATCTGCTTCTTTTGTGTTGCAGATAGCTCCTGAAGTCCTTCCATGATGGAGGCAACTTTTCAATTATGGCGGCAACTTGAAACATCTCACAGAGTTTCATTCCTCATCCAGTATTTCATGAATGATCAATGCAGTTCACCCAACTGAGACATCACCGTCCTTGAATCTACCATCTTGTAGTCCAGGAACCTACCCACGACAAATTTCTTTTGTCCGGCATCTTCGGTTTTGTACTTCTTCTCGAGAGATTCCCAGAGAACCTTCGCAGAAGTCATGCCTTGGTACACATTGTACAGGGTATTGTCAAGACCACCCAAAAGGTAGTTCTTGCATAGGAAGTCTCCAGACAACCAAGTCTGTTTTCGCTCTTCCTTGGCCAATTCAGATTCACCCTCCACAGGACCCGGAGGATCTTTGAGGAATTTAGCCAACTGAAGAGTTGTTAGGTAGAACAACATTTTGCTCTGCCACTGTTTGAAACTTGCCCCACCAAATTTCTCCGGCTTTTCTCCGTGAGAGACCGGTATTCTTTGATATTTCTGCTAGCCATTTGTAACAGAAATCAACAGGGTTCAATCAGTCTACGAAAGACAAACTGCACAACGATCAACGAATGATCTTGTCTCAAGTGATATACCAAATGTCCACTTGTTGTTATATTGGACAGTAGTACCAATAAACACAAGTCATTGAATTTCTAACCAAGATTCTTATGAAAAGTAAATAAAGGAATATCCTTTAACACTTTCTCAATAGAACCTCTTAGCAATTCAAACTCAATATTTCAATTTTCCAATAGCACAATTAATACGATAAGTGTAGATATATAAATGTCAATCACGATTGGATGGAATTACTTGTGCAAAATTACACTTTAAATTCTCAACCAATTATGCAACAACCAATCAATTTCAACTTTATCACTATGTGTATGCTTGTGATAATTGAACAACTTAATAATAACTTAAATCTATACTACCAAGATTAAAGTGTTTACAGTATATGACTAACCGAGTTAATATTAATTAAAGTTTGCAGTTTATGATACTTACAGGACAAAGTCGTTAGTGTCACGTTCGTATCTACGTTCGAACGAGACTGTCCAGTGTGTGTGCGTTCGTGTTGCGTTGATAACGCGTTCGAACGAAGTGTTTCCAGAGAGTTTACGTTCGCGTAGCGTTTGATAACGCGTTCGAAGAACGAAGTGTTTCCAGAGAGTTCACGTTCGAGTAGCGTTTGATAACGCGTTCGAACGGTTGTGATTCCAGAGAGTCACGTTCGTATAGCGTTCGTGAACGCATTCGAACGGAACGATTCCAGAGAGTTTACGTTTGAGTTGCGTTTAGGACGCGTTCGAACGTTCTAAGGCAGAAGGCTTGCGTTCGAGTTGCGTTTGAAGATGCGTTCGAACGTTCTAACGAAAGTTCAAATATTTAGCCTTCGCGTGCGTCGGGCGTTCGAACGCCCTACGGGTTTTTCATGCACAGTTCGTATTTTCCAGAAAATATTCAAACCCTAACATGCGAATTACTATTAATAACATTAAGCATTAAGTTCTTAAGATTGTTGTATAATATGTGTCATCAAACAGTAATATAACTTGCAATCAAACAGATCAAAACAACAAAAGTAGATCTAGATGCAAGCAACCCTAAAACCAGAAAACCATTAAAACAAACCAGAAAATGGAGATCACAGAATTGTCCAAGTCGAGATGATCTCTGTCCTTAAGAACTTATTGGCTCCGTCACGGGTGCTTTACGGATTCGTTTTGCCAACGTTCTCCCAGGATTACTTGGAATCTTCTTGTTCAAGGAGCACTCATTAACAAGTGTATGAACATGGAATCAATGGTGAATCTCTCTCAAAACAAGGAAAACATAAATGCCTTTAAAGTTGGTGTATTTCTGTATATGTCTTTTCTATATGTATAATATTGGAATTAAAGCCTTCTTATATAAGGCATGGAGGGGTGCCAATAGGGCACCCCTTGGGGTGGGTTGCAACCCTCCAAGGATTGCAACCTCCCATACACCCCTAGGGAATTCCAATAATATACATATCCATATACATCTCATATTTAATGAATTTTGAGGAATTTACAACAAATTCTAATCGGACAATAATTAAAGACAAGCAATAAAAAGACTAATGAGAATGAAATTTTTACTGGAATTTAAATCTAACGTTACAGAGAAAGAAATTGCAAATCTAAACTTTACTGGAATTGAATTACCGAGGAAAGCATGAAAACATTAACTACATGGAGAAAATAATTGAAGAAGATATGTTAATTTTTTGATCGATGTTCAGACCTTCTCTTTTGGCTCCTCCTTGACCTCTATACTCTTTGAAAATAACTTCCTCCATTTCTTCCTGGCACTTAATATTTTCCTACTTCTTGCTTAATTAAAAATAAGCTCTCAATGAGGAAACTCGTCCTCGATTTGTGTTAATTGGGGTTAAATTATTTTTGATACAAATAATGCCACCAGTATGCTTTTTCATGGCAGCCCCCTTCTTCTTCTTCTTCCATGGACCTGTGCACGTCGGCAACGTCGCCGCACCAGCTAGGCATGAGGCTTCACCGTCGCAGCCCTCATCGCAAGGACCAATAGCCTCTGCCCTCTTCTCGATCACCACAGCATGTGTTCCTTCTGCAGCTCTCTCCTCCTTGTCGTGTGTAGCCCCAGCAGGGCAAGAGACGTCGTCATGTGAAGCAGCAACGTCACTAGTTCAGGAAGCTCCATCGTGCGCAGCACTTGCTTCCTCGTCAGCCATCCTTGCGCGCGCTCCACTCCACAGTAACAGTCCACTTCATGGCCGGTTCTAGAGCAGGTGCAGGTATACCTGCACATTACTGCTGCTTTAACAGGGGATTAGATTATGAATTACTATTAGGTTAGGAATAGTTATTCGTTGTTAATAATGATATTGCATATATAATAGACTTAAGAATGATTATTAGTTGTTAATAAGGATATTGTATATCCAATAGACTAAAGGATACTCTTAAATCTCTCTATTTAAAGGGGATTATTCTTAATAATAAAGCAGCGAATTATTAAATCAACGTGAGTTGTGAAGGCCTAGGGTTCCTCGAATTACCCAAATAAGTCTCTATAGGGAGGCCACGCAAATCCGATCCAGGCTCTCTTCCTGTCGACAAACCTGTAACAAGAGCAACTCAACGGACACCTAACAACTTGTCATCAGAGCCAGACATGTCCGACCAACATCTCGACCGAATGAAACACCAAATAGTGTCCCTTAATGAAGCGATACAAGCAAGTGAAGAAAGAACGCAACATGCACTAAAGAAAATGATGCAAGCAATGACCACAATGACTTCCCAGTTTGAAGGCTTTTCCAAACGAGGCAGTGAGGGGCATGCAGAAGATTCGACATCAGCACACATGGGTAAAAAGGGACGATCTGAGTCCATGACCAATGTCATAGCGTGTACCAGTTCAACAATGACCAAACTGGACTTTCCACGATATGATGGACATGACGATCCCACCTCCTGGATTTGTCGAGTTGAGCAATTTTTTGAGTTTCAAAGAACGGAAGAAGGTGACAAAGTCTCATTAGCTGAGTACCATCTGGATGGAGATGTGCAAATGTGGTACCAACAATTGAAGGGAAGAACCGCAGCACTCAGTTGTGATAAATTAAAACAGGAACTACACTTATGTTATTGACCAACCACGTTCCAAAACTTTTTTGGGGACTTGACAAAGCTACGCCAAAATGGGGATGTAAGGGAATATTTCCTCTAATTTAGTAAGCTTTTGAGTAGAGTTGGAAGCTAGACAGAGGAACAACAGATTGGGTGTTTTATTAGTGGGTTGAAGGACCATATTCGGACAGAAGTACAGGTAACCAGCCCAGCCACCCTAAGTGCAGCAATTGGTGCACCCAGGTTGTATGAAGAGCTCAACTTGAGCTTGAAGAAAACCTTAACAATGGAAAATCGCAGCCAAACCAATAAATAAGTAATCAACTAGCCTCCTCACAAATTTCTGTCAAACCAAGAACACCTACTATCAAAAGACTAAACCCCGCTGAGATGAAGGAAAAACGTGAAAAAGGTCTCTGTTTCAATTGCGATGAGAAGTTTGCCCCGGTACATCGTTGTAAAAAGTTGTTTTTGATAGAAGAGATTTATTTCAATGAAGAAACTGACAGCGAAGGACCCTACCACAGCACCGACAGTGCAAACAGTGAGTCGCTAGAACCAGAAATCAGTATTCATGTGATTTCAGGGACTCCAGCTTCTAAAACCATGCGATTCAAAGGAAAAGTAACAGGTCAGGAAATCACAATACTAGTGGATTCGGGTAGCAGCCATAATTTCTTAAACACTCAAGTTGCAAGACAACTCGGGTTGGATGTGAACAAACGAGATCCATTTGAAGTGGAAGTGGCCAACGGCAACAAATTACAAGGAGAAGGAAGTTGTTCTGAGGTGATAATCACTGTTCAGGGATGAGAATTTTTAATATATTTTCTATTGTTGCTAATTGAAGGGTACAATGTAGTTTTAGGTACCCAATGGCTACAGACCTTGGGACCCATAGTGTGGGACTTCAAGGAACTATACATGATATTTTCAATGGGAGATAAAGAGATTCTGTTACAAGGGTTGAAGGGGCCAAAGAATTGTTTTAACAATGGTCAACAAGTGGAAAAGGAACTTAGAAAACAGAAAAGGGCATACATATTGCAGTTGCACGCCATCTGTTTGGGAGCGGACCAAAGGGATACAACAATGACTAATCCGGAACTGCCGCAAATTCTGGATCTATTCCAAGGCATCTTCAAGGAACCAACAAGGTTGCCTCCTAAGCGATATCAGGACCATCGGATATCCTTGCTGCAAGATAAAGGGCATGTTAATGTGAAACCTTATCGATATCCACATTACCAAAAGAATGAAATAGAGATGATTGTAGAAAACCTCTTAACAACATGAGTGATTCGAAATAGCACCAGCCCATACTCATCTCCTGTTATTTTGGTAAAAAAAAAACACGATGGCTCTTGGAGACTATGTGTGGATTATCGTTCGTTGAATGGGATCACAATCAAAGATAAGTTTCCAATTCCTGTTATTGATGAACTTTTAGATGAGTTGAATGAGGCTAAATATTTCACAAAGCTTGATCTCAGGTCCGGTTACCATCAGATTCGAATGCACCCGGAAGATGTGGAAAAAATGGCATTTCGAACTCATCATGGACATTACGAGTTCTTGGTTATGTCATTCGGCTTAACAAACACTCCTGCAACTTTTCAAGCTTTCTTGAACGAGATGTTCAAAGATGTCACCAGGAAATTTATGCTGGTATTCTTTGACGACATATTGATATATAGCCCGGACTGGGAGACACATCTGCAGCATGTAGAAACAGTTTTTCGATTAATCGAACAAAATCATCTATTTGTCAATAAGGAAAAGTGAAACTTCGGGCAGATCGAGGTCAGTTATCTGGGTCACATAATTTCACAGGAGGGCGTTGCTCTGGATCCAGAGAAGACATAAGCTATTGTTGCTTGGCCGAAACTAAGAAATCTAAAAGGGTTGCGCGGGTTCCTTGTTCTAACAGGATACTATCGGAAATTCATAGGAAACTATAGAGTGATTGCTCAGCCCCTAACACAGATGTTAAAGAAAGACTCTTTTGCTTGGACCCCAGCAGCAGAACACTCATTTGATGATCTCAAAAAGGCCTTGACAACAGGCTCCGTCTTGGCTTTACCAGATTTCTCACACCCCTTCATAGCTGAATGCGATGCTTCTAGTGTGGGGTTAGGGGCCGTTCTAATGCAAAAAAATCGCCTTATCGACGTAGGCAGCCATCGACATGTGCAATCTAGTTTTTGCTACGCACGTTTCGCACACTCCAGCTGATGGGGTTTTCAGGAAGAAGCAAGGCTATTGGGCAAAATCGATTTTAAAATTTTATCAGTCCATATGAATATATCGTGTACGTATTGTAAATCTGTACTTTGCCTTATTCACTCATTGTAAAGTCCAGCAGCCTTCATGCATCCAGCTTTCATGCATGAGTCATGCATCCAGCAAGCAGAAACATACAAATCAACATTCGGTGATATCAAGTTGGCATTGAGTTGGCAAAAACGTGTGCACTGTGCACATGTTTTTGCCTATAAATTGAGTTCAGAATCTCAGTTGTAAATCATCCCAAAGAGTGTAAATTGTTAGAGAGAGTGAGGTTTTTTCATTTATAAGTTTTTTAAACTTATTGTATTATATTCTTGAGAGTAATAGAAAGGATTCGGTTTTTCCACAAAACACATTCTAAAATGATCATAGAATCACAACAAGTGGTATCAGAAGCTTTGGTTCTTTTTGGGATCGTAAAATCGAAAAACATAGCTTCGGTTCGGAAAATTGATTGCGACGAAAGTTGTCAAAAATCTAATTTGAGGGTACCATCAACTAGTTCACGTCGAGACGAGTTTGGAGGTATTTTCCGGTGATCAAATGGAGGTCTGAGCTGCCCGCACATACCGACACGCGTCGGAGAGCGAAGCATACTCTCGGTCACGTGCCGCACACGCGTCTGAAGGAAGAAGACGATACATGTGGCACCATATCAGCAGTCCAGTCAGTGCCACGCAACCAGACACGTCAGCAAATCCTGCAACATCATTTTCCACGTCACTCTTCCACGCCAGCGACACGTCAGCAGACAGGTCAGCGCCACGTGTCAGCCACGTCAGCAAGCCGGTCCCACATTTTTTTTCACGTCAGCAATGCCACGTCATCCTGCCACATCAGCAGCATGGTAAATTTCATTCAGCCCCCTGAAGTCTTTTTGAAATTTATAGTTTTGCCCTAGAAGTTTTAGCAATTTACAAATCAGCCCATGTGTTGGATTTAGACCAACGAAGTGTCTATTCCACCATTTTCGAGCGCTCCGGACGCAATGATGACCTAGGATTTGTGAAATTCAGCCCCAATTTTATTGTATTTTCATTTTAAACTTTAAAACTTAAAATGGAATTGGAAGATTCATCTTCTGGTGCAATGATTAAACTGGCTGCAACTAATTACTCCATCTGGAGACCTCAGATGATAGATTTCTTGCATTGCAAAGATCTATTTGATGTCATTGAGTTGAAGGGAGTGAAACCAGAATCTATAAAGACTATGACTGGAACAAACTCAATAATAGAACTCCGGGTCAGATTAGGCAGTGGATCGGTCATAATATCTTCCATCATGTAGCACATGATACATATGCTTATGAAATGTGGGGGAAATTGGAAGACATGTTCCAGGCCAAAACAGCTCGGAATAAAGCCTTAATCATGAGGCGTTTGGTGAACCTGAAGCTACGGAGTGGAACTTCTGTTGCAGAACACACCAACGAGTTCCGAAGCCTATTGAACCAGTTGTCTGTAGTAGACATGCAACTGGCAGACGAAGTTCAAGCCCACTTGCTACTCAATTCTCTTCTTAATAGCTGTGAGACTCTGGTGGTTACTCTCAGTAAATCAGCTCCAGTAGGCAAACTTACCATGCTTATGGTAAAAGATGCCCGTCAAATGAAGAAGCCAGAAGAAAAGACGTGGGCTCAGATCAAACAGAAGCCCTTGTCTCGGAGCATCGAGGAAGACAACATGAGAAAAATCAAGGTGGGAGGAGAGAAGAAGCAAAAGCACATGCAAATCCAAGGACGGATAAAGACATACAAGTGCTTTCACTGTGGCATAGAAGACCACTTAAAGAAGAATTGCCGGAAACTACAACGGGAGCAGAGACAAGGCAATAACCAGCGAAGAAGAATGATGCGGAGACATTAATAGTTACCACAGTAGATATAGCTATAGGCTCTGGCCAGATAGAAACATGCCTTCATACCGCAACTCAAGATGTCGAGTGGTGGTGGATACTGAAGCATCCTACCACGTCACTCCTCATAGGGATTTCTTCACAACATACAAAGCAAGAGACTTTGGAGCAGTGAAGATATGTAATACCAGTTCTTCTCAGATAGTTGGGATTTGTGAAATACAGTTGCGGACAAATACATGGTATACAATAACCCTGAAGGAGGTCAGACATGTTCCAGAACTTTGGCTCAACTTACTCTCCGGGGTAGCCCTTGACAAACATGGTTATGCTAGCCACTTCAGCAATGACACTTGGAGAATGATCAAAGGTGCCATGGTCATTGCCCGAGGACATATTTGTGGAACTCTATACAAGACTAATGTGAAGATATGTGTAGAAAGCCTCAATGTAGCTAAACCAGAGGCTTCTCAAAATGTGTGGCACCAGAGACTAGGTCACATGAGTGAAATGGGGTTGTCTACCTTGACAAAGAAGGATCTAATCTCTATCTCCAAAAATGCGGCTCTGGATCCTTGCAATCACTGTCTATTTGGTAAGAAACATAGAGTCTATTTCAATTTCACTTCTATAAGAAAATCAGAGTTACTCAGTCTGATGTACTCTGATGTTTGTGGTCCCTTGGAGGTAAATTCACTAGGCGGTAATAAAATTTTCTGACTTTTATTGACGATGCTTCTCGGAAAGTATGAATGTATTTTTTGAAATCAAAGGATCAGGTCCTGGACTATTTCAAACTATTCTATGCCATGGTCGAGCTAGAAACAGGGAAGAAACTAAAGTGCCTTCGCACAGACAATGGAGGCGAATACACTTCTAGGGAGTTCGATGCCTACTGCGGAAGCCACGACATACGACACGAAAAGATTATTCCACGCAACCCACAACACAATGGTGTCGCTAAAAGAATGAACCGCACCACTATGGAGAAAGTCAGAAGCATGATCAGTATAGCTAAGCTGCCAAAGCCATTCAGGGGAGAAGGTGTTTGTGCCGCCTGCTACCTGATCAACAGATCACCATCTATACTATTGAACTTTGAGATCCCAGAGAAAGTGTGGTCTGGTAAGAATCCCTCATATTCTCACCTCAGAATTTTCTGATGTTTAGCCTTTGCACACGTATCCAAGGAGCTCAAGCAGAAGCTCGATGCAAGGAATACTCAATGCATCTTCATAGGCGATGAAGACGAGAAATTTGGATACATGCTATGAGACCCTAAGGAAAGGAAAGTCATCAGAAGCAGAGATGTAGTGTTTCTTGAAGACCAGACAATAGAAGACATTGAAAAGCCCAAGATGTCTTCTAAATCGAGTACTAACAAAGCTGATGCGAATCCAGACACAACCCCAGCACCAACACGAGTGGCCACAGATGATGATGGGGTGCAAGACATAACAGAAACAGAACCAGAGGAGGAATGTGGTGTTGAGCAGGGGAGCTGCAACCTGCTCCATCAAATGCTACATGATCATCCACATATCCGGATGATAACAGACAGCCAGAAACCAGTGAACCTCCAGTACGAAGATCTGAGTGAGGCCGGATTCCATAATCCAGATACTCAGGATCAGAATACATTCTGCTTACTGATGAGGGGGAGCCAGAAACCTTCAACGAAGCTGTATCTCATAAAGACAAAGAAAATGGCTGCACACAATGTAGGATGAAATGGAATCTCTGCAGAAAACAACACTTATGAGATAGTCAAGCTCCCACATGGAATGAAGGCACTGAAGAACAAATGGGTGTTCAAACTCAAGAAAGATGGTAGCGGAAAAATGGTGAAACACAAAGCTCGACTAGTAGTCAAAGGATTCATACAGAAAAAAAGGAATTGACTTTGATGAGATCTTTTCACCAGTGGTAAAAATGGCTTCAATCCAAGTCATCTTAGGATTGGTAGCCAGATTGAACTTGGAGCTTGAACAGATGGATGTCAAAACAACATTTCTTTATGGTGATCTAAATGAAGAAATCTAGATGGAGCAGCCAGAAAGATTCAAGGTTTCAGGAAAAGAAAACCTTTAATGTAAGTTGAGAAAGAGCTTTTATGGGCTCAAGCAAGCACCGAAGCAGTGGTATAAGAAGTTTGATTCATTCATGGTAGGTCAATGCTATAAAAGAACTACATCGGATCAGTGTGTATACATTCAGAGATTTCCAGATGGAAATTTCGTTGCTCTTCTACTATATGTGGACGACATGTTGATTGTTGGACAAGAAGCATCAAAGATCAGCCAGCTGAAAAATGAACTCTCTAAATCTTTCGACATGAAATATTTAGGACCAGTTCAATAGATTTTGGGAATGGAGATTGTTCGTGACAGACAGAACAAGAAGTTGTGGCTTTCACATGAGAGTTATATTGAACGGATAATAAAGATATTCAATATACAGAAAGCCAAACCAGTCAGCGTTCCACTAGCGCACCATTTCAAACTGAGAAAGAGTTCGTGTCCCTCATCCGAGAAAGAGATAGAGGAAATGTCAGCAATACCATATTCTTCAGCTGTTGGGAGCCTAATGTATGCAATGATATGTACCAGGCCAAATATAGCACACGTAGTGGGTGTAGTGAGTCGTTTTCTCTCTAACCCTGGAAAGCAACACTGGGAGACAGTCAAATGGATTCTCAGGTACCTCAAGGGTACATCGAAGTTTCGTCTATGCTATTGGGGAGGTGATTCGATCTTGGAAGGCTATACAGATTCAGATATGGCAGGAGATCTTGATAGTAGGAAATCTACATCAGGTTTCATCTACACTTTTACAGGGGGAGCTGTGTCATGGTAGTCAAGATTGCAGAGGTGTATTGCATTATCCACAATAGAAGTTGAGTACATCGCTATAGCTGAGGCATGAAATGAAATATTGTGGCTAAAACATTTTCTCCAAGAGTTAGGGATCAAGTAGACAAAATACAAGATACATTGCGAAAGTTAGAGTGCTCTGGACTTGAGCAAAAACTCAATATACCATTCCCGGACGAAACACATTGATATTCGCTATCATTGGATACTCGAGGTGATGGATCAACAACTACTGAGACTAGTGAAGATCCATACAGATGAGAATCCAGCCGATATGTTAACGAAAGTGATTACTCGAGACAAGCTAGAGTTGTACAGAGACATAGCCGGGATAGCTGTCAGATAATGATTGTTTCAGATGCAGCTGGAGGTGGATAATTGTAAAGTCCAGAAGCCTTCATGCATCCAGTTTTCATGCACGAGCCATGCATCCAGCAAGCAGAAACATACAAATCAAATTTCGGTGATATCAAGTTGGCATTGAGTTGGCAAAAACGTGTGCACTGCCCTATAAAATGAGTTCAGAATCTCAGTTGTAAATCATCCCAAAGAGTGTAAATTATTAGAGAGAGTGAGATTTTTTCATTTATAAGTTTTGTAAACTTATTGTATTTTATTCTTGAGAGTAATAGAAATGATTCAGTTTTTCCTCAAAATACATTCTAAAGTGATCAAAGAATCACAACACTCATTACATCATAAGTATCATAATTTCTTCAAATTATGATTTTCCCCTAATGCGGTTTAACGGAAAATTCTCAAAATACTTTTGAAATAATTCTGAAGATTTCAGAAAATTTTCTAACATCTAATTTCATCCACAACAACTCAATTTCATAAATCAAATCAAATTGAATTAATTATAAATTAATCAAATTAATTCCCAAATTAATTTAATTATTATCTATAACCAAATCCAATTTGATCAATCTAAATAGTCATATCATAAAGTTACTCTAAAATAACTCTTAAGTCACTTATGAGTAGCTAATATAACTCACAAGTTAAACACATCAAACAAACAAAAATATAAGCTACATCATATATAACATAATTAGAATAAATTGAAAAATAATTTCAACGCAAAGATAAAAAATCCTTTACATCACTTTGTCTAAATTCCAACAGTAAAGATTTATGCTTCTAAATTAATGCAAAACTCATCTAAATGAAACCTAAATTTATTTTTAAACAATTTCAAAGCAACCACAACAAGCCAAAAAACATAGCTCTTAATGGCCGAATAGCCCTCCTTCATCAAATAGCCAAATGGTCATTTCATCAACAAAAATGGTTTTTTTTTTTGCAAATGGCCAAGGTATTAAATGAAAATAATTTTCATTCTCTCTCTCTCTAGCTTGGTCGAGTGTCCTGTAATCCAAAGAAAACAAAATAAAACCTTTTCATTTCCTTCATTTGATAAAGAAGTCAGAAGCCAAAAAATGAAACTCATTTTCATTCTATTTTTGACTTTGTTTGTGATTGGCTATAAGTCAAAAATTGAAAGGAAAAAAAATATATTTTTCCCTCACTCTCCAACTTGGCCGAAAGCCTACACACTTCATTCCAAAAGTCAGAAGCAAAAATGAAAAATTGAAAATCATTTTCATTCCGCTTTTTTTTTTCACCATTTTGCCAAGAGAACCAATTTATCAAAAGAGAGGGTATTTTGGTTATTTATAACACTAGACTAAAAATAAGCCAAAAATGCCTAAAATGCCTAAAAATAAATGATCATAATTTTAACAAGCTTAATACTTATCCAATAAATACTAATGAATGAATATTCTAAAGAATATTCTCTACGCACTAAAATTTAATTAATTAAAAAATTAATATTTATACAATTGTCAAAATCCAATTAATACTAATATGTATTTAATCAAATTATGTATCATATACAAATACACATTAAATACTGAAATACCTCAGCATATCTAACATTACAAATAATCAAATTATCCGTAATTAATTGCCCTAATGCTCTATGAGTTTGCTTTATTTGCGGGACTCTCTAGGTTCATGTGTATCTGTCACATAAATAATTTTCGTGTCCGTAATTTGCCCACTCGTAAATTACAACGACCACAAATAACCACATTGAACCATACAAGTTGAGGTCATCCATACGTATAGTCCTTCCGTCATAGGTCATCTGAATTGTACCAGAGATATAGATAAAACGTCAAATCTTCGTCGTGTATAATTCTGTATGTCGCGACATATAATCGTGATTCTCAATACAAATACTCGGAATAGTTCCACAATATACCATGGCCAAGGATTTTAGAGTATCACGAAGTGGATGTCTATATCCCGTAAATGGAAGGATATCAAGAGCATCAGTCCACACCAAACAGAAAGGCGAAGGTCTGATCTAAAAAGATCATTGACGTGACTGCCGTCAAAGTGTGGAGGATAGCTCGCACATCCACAATGGTATCTCAAATGGAAGGATCATTATGCTACTCCACTCGATAAAATTCCTATTAACGTAGTTGTACCCTCTATTAGAAATCTTTCGGTGAGTCGTTTAGTGTTTATCAAATAAATACATACATGTCTATACGGGTCTCCCAAGACTCATGATTCATTGGGATAAAATATCAAACCAAGTCTTGATACATGACATGTACTGGTCTCAGTGGATTTTACTAACCGACCTGTGTCAGTAAATCTTGACCAGGAACTTTATTTGAGAATATATTTCTAGTCGTGACACGTACAAATGTCAATTAAAAACTACTTTGTAACTAAGCACTGCAACATATATTCTCGGGTCTTTGACTAATAAACATATCACTAAAACCTTTTAGTTTCAATCTAATCAAAATTAGATCGAACATATATATATAAAATACAAGAGGTGCTACTTTAAAACGTAATATTATGGAAAAATAATGGTTCGTATTCATGAATTGGTCATAAATACGATCCAAATTGGCGCTCCGACACCAACCCTAACACTAGCCTCTGTGTTGTGCGCTCTGCTGCAAATTGCATCGGCAGTGTTTGCCTCAATGAGTGCTTCTCTATTGCCAACATCAGCAAATGCCTTTCATTCACAGCCATCAACTTTTGCAACAAAAAACTTATATGTGCCGTGTGCTGATATCCTGTCACAGAAACCAGTACAAGCAGCTCGCAGAAACCAACTGAGGGGTTCACTTCGTGCGCTCCTTCTCAATTCACAGTGGCTCTATCAAGCTCGGTGGTTCCAACCTCATCTTTGATATCCCCATTTTTCGCTACATAGGGCTCAGTGTCTGGGATCCTGGGATTTTCCCACTTTTCTCCAGGTAATTGTGCAATGTAAAACTTTTCTATGTCGTGTACTGAAATCCTGTCACAGAAGCCAGTGCAATCAGCTCTGCAGAAACCAACCGAAGGGTCCACTATGTGCGCTCCTTATCAATTCATAGTGGCTCTGTTGCGATATTTTATATTGTACCGCAAGTGTACGGTGTCAAGTTTTAGTATAAATCAGTGAAAGAGTGTCGAACCCACATGAATTGTGTTCAACTTACACTAAGTACTATAATTAATAATCTTAACTTTATTTAGACAATAATTAATTTAAGAATACTCTGTATTTAAAACTAAAAACTAAATATGCAAGATATTAAAATGTTAAATAAGATAAACAAATATGAGAGAGATTCTAGAGTCTGATTTCACCTAGTTATCCCCTATGTATTTGTTATGCCAATCAATCATTATTCCGTTGCATTGTTTATAAGTCAGAATCCTTAAGAATTTACTCTCTCTTCCGAGTAACAGTGAAAATATTATCAATTACAGACTTCGATATCCCTATAAAAATCTAGTAATTAATAATTCATTACGTTCTGTGATTCTGTGTTAACGACTTCAAAGGAACTATAGATTCTCCCGAACTCTATAAAACTCTTAAGTTATATTCTCTAGATCTTATTCAAAATCTATCTCTACCGAGCGATAGATTTTAAACATTCATCATCATAATTTGTGGCCAGCAAACAAGAAGCAGTAAACACAAGAGAATATAAATAAACTAAATTATAATTTCATAAACTCAAATTGGCAATCAATACATAGGTTCAAACCTTGGCTATATCATCCTCTAGAAATATAGATTTAGTCTATGACTAAAGATCATAACAATGAAAATATGGCCATGAATATAATAGAAATCATTAGAGTTTAAAGATATAAACTAGATTATTAAACCCGAATTGAATCCTTTCATCTTCGGATGTCACCGCCTTCGTCTTCTCTTGTCGCTCTTCAATCTTCCCCATTGGATCTCTCTAAAATATATGTTTTGTGACTTTGTGTTGTGTATTAGCCTCTCCCTTGAGCCTTGGACAAACTTATCTATTTATAATAAAGCATAGGTTCTTATGCATGTAAAACCCTAAAATTAGGTGTTTTTGTTCGATGTGGGGCACTGCGGCGTCAAAAGTTGGCGTCGCGGTGCCAAACTCCCTGGTTTTTGTATGGAAGTCATCAACGAAAGCACGTCGCGACACGTGGCAACTTCCCAGGATTTGTGCTTTCTGCATTTCTGCTCTTCCCGCGTGCTTTTGATGCATCCGTATGGTCCTAAAACACGTACAAATGCCACAAGATCCATGTATTAATGCTTCCTATAAGTAAAACATAAAAGAACTACAAAATATATTAAATGATATGGAATCTAACAAAATAGTAAGTTAAGAATGCAAGAATAAGTGGGTATAAACCACACTTATCAAACACCCTCAAACTTAAGATTTTGCTAGTCCCGAGCAAAAGTCAAAATAAAAAATAAATAAATAAACAAACAATAAAAGTAACTAAATTAACTAGGCCACTTTTGTAGGGATCAAGATTACATCTAGCATATGCAACAAGCCTTTAAACCCCTAGGCGACCTTAGTAAACGAGTTATAGTCTCGTGAGGGCTTACAACGATGACACCCACAAACGTTATTCACATACAATCATGCAAAAATATAAAAATAATAAATAATCTCGATAGTTATGTATAATATTGTCCTCAAAGAATGCTTATCAATGAAATCAGAGAACCTTCAAAGTACTCAACGCAACTTAAATCCAAGTTCCTGAATAAATTATCTAAGTTAGACTCACAGTGTGTGTGTGTGTAAAGATTCATTCACAGCTCGACTCATAAGTAAGCTAACTCATTGATTTCATCTCAAAAATTGAGATTCGATTGGTTAAATCAACATAGATATCTCAAATTAACTCTGTAATTGCCTTTCCTTTGCTCTGTATGGTATGATTTTATTTTCTTTTATTTTCTCATTTTTTCATTTTTTTAACACACCTACATTTTAAGGTATTATTTCTCCCCATGGTGGTCCGAACACTCGCTAATGGGTAGCTTCACGCTTATCGGTTATATGTGGTTTCTTTTTCTTATCATACCTTACATCATAATATTAACATATTGAGATAGACATCTAAGCAAACAATCATTCATCGACAAAAAATTTCTTCAACTAGTCACTTTGCCAACTACTTAGGTTCTTACTGCTAAAAACCTATTATTAAGTGTTACGAGTCTAACCTAAATCGTCTACTCAAGGCATCAGATAAAAATCAATTGGGACTTATCGTTTTTAAGATTTCATCAACAACAAACAAATTCATAATTAGACTTAATGCTTTACTGTCAAGGATTTAAAAACAAAACAAATAAAAACAATTTTTTTTATTAAATATATAGCAGAAACTATCACTACATGTATATAAGAGGAACTATCACTACATGCACACACCCCCAAACTTAAAAGTTGCATTGTCCTTAATGTAAGATAAACATAAAGAAACAAAATTAAGGAATAACACTATCGTGCATGGAGTTGATCAGGATCCTACTGGTCAGAATCTGATTGTGAGGGTTGTGTGGTTTGTGCTACCTGCATAAATAGCATGCAAATTGATGAATACTAAAAAGTGCATATTTATTATACGAAAAGTCAATCATTTCACACTTATAGTTTCATTAATCCCCTTAAATTGACACATTTTTGAAATAATATTTTAAGTTATGCTTTGAGTGTTTTTATTGTGTTATTTTATGTTATTTGATAGGTAAAATACTGGTCGGAAGCTCGACAAGACAAACCAAACTTGAAAAATGGCAAAAATGGAAATTCAGCTTCCGCGTTGCGACACGAAAATGATGGCACGTCGTGACGCGCCTAATAAAATAGAGACACCACAGAACTCGCCATTCTCTCACACGTGTCCCCATCGTGGCACTCGTGTCGCGACGTGTGGAGCCTTGGTGTCACGTTGCATCGACCAAAATATGCTTATAAATAGAAGCGTCCAACAAAAGAAATTTTTATACTTTCTTTTCTGATTCCTCTGTAGATCTTGGAGAGAGAGTGTATTGTGTGTTTATTTACTTAAAGCTTTTTGTAATGTCTTTTTCTTTCAGTAATAAAATTACGAGTATGTTTTATTACAAAATGAGTAGCTAAATTCTTTTCTACTAGGGTAAGGGTGAAGCTTTCATAATGAAAACTTAGATTAAACTCGTTTATTTTATAATAAATAAATTGAAATCTAATGATTAAAACTTGATTTAGATCTAGATTAATTATCGACAATCTTTCTACCCTACCGCCTTTATGGCTGGTTTTATCTTTCTACCGTCTTTATGGCTGGTTTTATCTTTCTACCGTCTTTATGGCTGGTTTTATCTTTCTACCGCCTTTATGGCTGGTTTTATCTTGCTACCGCCTTTATGACTGGTTTTATCTTGCTACCACTTATATGATTGGTTTTATACGATTTTGGCATAATTAAGTACCTTGGTGGACTTTTTTTAGACAAACGGTATCACTGCCTTTATGGCTGGTTTATATTTTTGGCATACTTAGTAACTTGGCAGGATTAGTTATTGACAAAAATAACTGCCGCCTTTATGACTGGTTCTATATATTGGCATAATTAACTAATGAGATAAATTAATTGGGTCACAAGGGTAATTTATATATTTTAATTAAGCGAGATTTCTAAGTTCAAAAGATTAAAGTGGATCCCTTAACTCCAATATTTCATTTTATTATTGTATTTTAAATCTAAAAGTCTCCAACTACTTCAACAAATCAACCTTTTCTTTTTCGCACTGCTCATCATTCTATTTTGCTAAATCTATTCCATGTGGATCGATCCCGGACTTGCCAGGTTATTTTATTACTTCGACACTCTTATACTTGGGAGTAAAAGACCATTTTTTTGAGCGTGTCAAGTTTTTGGCGCCGTTGCCGGGGAAATATTATTTAGTAGATAGAATAGTCATTGTAATTAATTTCTTCTTCCTCTACTTTTTATTTTTTTGTTGTCATTTGAAGTTGTTTAGCCCTTGTCCCAGTTGAAAAAAAAGGCCCAACAGGTTTACACTTTTGCAATAACGGGGCTAAACAACTTCAAATGATAGGGGGTCCAAACACAAAGTGGCCCATCAGCATTTTAGAAGCTTTTGGCCCAATCGTCATAAGACACAAACTCATCCCAGTTTAAATTGCCCAACAAGTTCACATCTCATGACAAGAAGTCCGAATGAATCCAAATGATGATGATCCCAAACACAAGCATAAAAGGGTGGCTTATATAGGTCATATAACTATGGTTCTCATGCAGTTTTACAAGGGTATGGATAAAGGCTCCCGTCGGTGAAGGGTTGCCCACAACTAGATCTCCCAACTCAAGGGTTCGAGCGACCAACTGAGCGCACCTTTTTTATACCCTAAGGTACGTGCCAACGAGTGATGATACCATATAACGATCCGCCACTTCGAGCGAAAATGACTTCACGATGCATGAATAACCGTCAAATGAATTCCTCTATTGAAAATTCCCCAGAGGGAGGGTGAAGGAAACTCTCTTAAATACCCTTACCTCTTAGGCTATAAAGTATAATTTTTTTTATTAAAGGTCAAGACTCTCTATGTCCCTTTAAAAAATATTATTCACTCCCAAACAATACTAGATTTTTAGCCTAATTGTGAAAGCATTGCATTCTCTAAAATTAAAAAAGAAAAAGAAAAAGAGAGAGAGAGAGAGAGAAATTAAGTGAAAATTAAGTAAAAATCCTTCAAGTTTTAAAATTACATGAAATCACCACGTAATTAATTAATTTGACTGGTTCAAACTAAATTAATAAATATTTAAACAACATATATTGCTTATATTTATTAATTTGACATTACATCTTTTTTTTTTTTTTTTGGAATCGTTGGAAACTCCACTGACAAATCACCCCTCTTACGGGCTTAAGCGGAGCAGGTAAATCTTTGGCTTTCCTAGACTCTTATAAGAAACGCACTATCTAGATTCAAATTCAGGACCTAAATATCAAATCCTGAGCCCTACACCACCACCAATCACGCCCTTTAGGAGCGACATTACATCTCTTTATTGTGAAAATCACCCAAATAATAATAAATATATTTATAGCAAAACACCATACACATGGATTTCACTTAATTTTAAAAAATAAGAAAAATTTCACTTAATTTTACTAAATAATTATCCCTTAAAAAAATTTGGAAATTTATGACTAAAAGATTTTATGGAGATATATGACTTTTTTGCCCCCTCAAATATGAGATTTATGACTTTATATAAGAGGTAAAAAAAATATCATCAGCCTCCAACGTAGTCCCACCTGAAAACCGCACTCACATGAATCGAGTGATTGGAGTGAGTAACGCAACTCTAATTGCTCCAAAACCCTAAACACTCCACCAATCATAACAAAAAAGAATAAAATTTGGCACCAAACCAAACAGCCAATATCATTGTTGATGTTATACTACTTTCCATTTGCAACTGCAAGTGACACAAAATTTCTCTATATTCATTTTTTTTCAAAGGGAAAAAAAATAATCATATCTCGATTTATTCTAGAGAGTGATAGATCTGTTCTACAGATAATTATCTCACAATCATAATGTATGTTAATGTGATTTTATATTTATGTCTTGTTGATATTTAGATTTTGGCCAATTTATTTATTTTTTTTAATGCAGGATTGTAAATATTAAAAAGAATTTTGTGTTGGTGTTCATCCTATATGAATTCTATGCATTTCCCTGAATTTTATATGATTTTTTTGGTTGTTTATTTAGCTGATCTTGCAAGGAAATCTTCTTATTCTAATTTGATTATAGATCATTCTGGAGAGAATAATAATTTTTTTTTCATATTCAATTACTTTTCTAGATCTTGATGACTCAATCAAACAGAAATTTAAGATATGGACAGACATGATCATCATATTGGAGACAACGTCAATAATGAACTAAGAGCCATGGAGAAGTGAGTTCTTTTAAATGTAGAGAAGATGAAAGAGATTTATTTGCGGCTACATTTTCAGTTTATTTGTTTTTTCCAGAAATTTGGTTTTGGTTGTCATATCATGTTGATGCTAATTCTTTAATTTGATATACATTTTTTTTTGGTTTCAAATTAGTTTTGTTAAAGGGTTTCCGAGTTCATCAGGTGATGAGAATGCTATGGAGGTTAGTGGGCAATTAGGGTTTGAACCTGATGTTAATATAGAGGTAAGTAAAAGGCAACACCATTTCAATCGTTAGGTTTTTTTAATTGTAATTGAATAGTTTCACGTTGTAGTTCATATTTATAGAAAAAAAACCATTAAAATTTCTAATTTAAAACCCTAAAACTAGTAAGACTATTTTAACTATACTGTCAAAGGCGTTAGCCAATGTAAGATATTTTGATAATTCAATTCTTCCAAACGTTATCTAAGTGTAGTGATATCACCAAAGTACCGTCTTTGACCAGTCGGATATTAATTAATAAAATATGTGGAATTTAATCTAAAATTAAATAGTCATAATTCATAAATTAAAATAACTCATAACTTAAAATACTAGCTAAGCGTCTGTTGAGAAGTCAAAGTAATTGTTGATATGAGAAATAACTTTTTCATAATTTTTCTTTTGACTACAGGTTGATGTGTTACCAAATGATGAAGATACCGGTTGCCATTCACCTAGTGGTCATGCGTCTCCTCAAGATTCACCCGATTCTAGGTCATCAACTAATGTTAGAAGTGATCAGATGAACCGAGCAAGTGACCTATTTATGGCGGTTTCAGTGTCTGCTGATACAAACAAGACCAAAATTACTGACCTTGCCAATTCAGCAATGGAGGAGCTAACAAAAATGACCCTCAGGGGAGAACCTCTATGGCATATCAATGGAGATATTGAAACCCTGAATGGGTTTGAATATGTGAAGGAATTTGGAAGTTTTGATGCAACATTGAAGGGAATTATGAGAATGGTTGAGGTAGGAGACCCTCAACGTTTACCTAACTTAAACCCCAATACCAATTTTCCATTTGGAATATTTGGGGACAGGCCTGTGTTACCTAAAGAACTTGAAGAGGAACATTTTCATACTGAAGCTTCGCGCCATATAGGTTTAGTTAGTATGAATTCTGCCAGTGTAGTTCAATTGCTCATGGATGTGGTAGGTTTTCCCATTTTTAGTATCCATCTCATTAATTTTGAGCAAGAGTGAAGCAATATTTTTTTTTTTGCCTTGTTTTGATAATCAGAACCAGTGGTCATTAGTTTTTTCAAATATCATCTCAAGGGCAAAACTACTACACGTTTTATCAACAGGAGTAGACGGGAGCTATGATGGCACACTGCAACTAGTAAGGATCTTATAGCTGAGCTCCAATTCCTTATGTTCAATTTCTTTATATAGAAAATTATTGATTAATTACAATCAATTAATTGATATTGAGTTCTAGCTAGTTGCTTTTGAAATTAACTTATTGACTCACTAAATATTTCTTATTTCAGATGACTGTGGAACTTCATCTCCCAACAGCACTTGTTCCTACTCGCGAGAGCCATTTTGTGAGGTACTGTAAAAATCTAGGGAATGGGACATGGGGAGTTGTTGATGTTTCTTTGGAGACTCTATTCCCTAATCCGGCATCAAGATTTCGCAGAAGGCCATCAGGCTGTTTAATTCAACAAATGCCAAACGGATGCCCTAAGGTGACCAGATGTGTATATATATGCTAACTTAAAAAAAAAAAAAAACTTCTAAGTTCAATTATTTTAGTTCAGTAAAGCTTATTATTTTTTCTGGTTATGGCATATCATGATCTTCAATATTCTAAGGTTATATGGGTTGAGCATGTTGCTGTGGATAATCGATTGGTTCAGAATATTTATCGCCCTCTAGTTATTTCTGGTTTCACATTTAGTGCCAAGCGTTGGGTCGCTACTTTAATCCGACATTGTCAATGGCTTGCAACTCTGAATGCTAGAACCACTCCTACACATGACGGTGGTAATTAATATAGTTCCCTTTACAAAGTACTTGTAGATTTGTTCAAAGTAAAACACTCTTTTGCCTGAAGGCATGCCCGAACACTCAAAGAAGTAGATCACTGTGGCTTGTCTGTTCGGACATGTCCTTTGGACAAATTAGTATTCAAAATATTATCAAAATTAGATCTTTAAATGAGAATTTTTCTTGAGCCTAAAGTTTCAAGAAAAATGGACTTTTGACTGAATCACTTCTATTTTAATTATGAATGTTTACTTTTAGTTTTTGTTTGATGGACAGTATTACTACCTCAAGCTGGGAGAGAGAGTCTAATGAAGTTGGCTGAGAGAATGACTAGAAGCTTCTGGGGAGATGTTAGTGCTTCTAATGAAAATCCATGGTTGCCATTACCTATAACTGGAGCTGAAGATATTAGGGCCATGACCAAGGGCAGCATACCTGTTCCTGGCAGGCCTCCAAGTAGCAAGATAGTTTTCACAACTTCCCTCAAGCTTCCTGTTTCACCAAAGAAATTATTTGATTTCCTTCGCAATGAGAAGTTCCGAACCAAGGTTAAGTTTCAATTAGAGTTATTTCTGATGCTTCCTTCATTGGATCTCTTAGTTTTGAAATTGTCACTGGATCTTGTTTATGTTCTATGGCATGTAATGCAGTGGGATACCCGTTTACATGGACGTATAATTCAAGAACTTGCATACATCATTACTGGTAACAATCCACAGAATCGCATATCTATCTTGCAAGTAAATGTAAGTTTTCATATTTCCTTAATCCTTACTTGTGTAGTTAAATCCAAACTTTCAACTGTTCCCACAAGTGAATAAATTAAACTATGCTTAATTTTACAGGCTACTCCAGAGGAGATTGAAATTTTTTACTTACAAGAAAGTTTCAGTGATGATACTGGCTCCTCTTATGTGATATATGCACCGGTTGATAAATATGCAATGTCTGGGGTTCTTAATGGTGGCAACCCTGAAATTGTGAACATTTTGCCCTGTGGCTTTGCAATTTTAACTGATAGGCCACCATTGCATGGGCATGGAGATGTTTCTGGAAGCCTTCTCACAATTGCATTTCACATTATTGATAAAGCATCCACGGAGGAATACATACCGCCAGAATCTGTGAAAACGATTTTTAAAGTCATATCGGAAACTGTTTCTTTGATTAAGACTGCAATGACACCTGATATTTTACAAAGGAATGTAGCAGCATCCAATTAGGTAAATTTTATCATTGATAGCTAGATGTTTATAAATGCTTCTTAGTTCTAGGGTTTGTCTTTAGCATGTGGTGCTAGGGTTTAGAAAGCCTTTTGCACAATTGAGTTTAAAATTTTTATCATTACATCATGTACTTGATGGTAAAAGAGTTTTTTTTTTGGGTAAGGCTAGAAACATTGTATTGTTATTATGAAGACAAAAAATTGATTTTGACTTTACTATCTTAATAAAAAAAAGTACTATATAAATCAAAATTAGATTGATTTTTTCTCTGACAATACTATATAATTGATTGACTCAATCTTTATCAATTAAACAAATTTCCAAAACCATTTATCATTTTAATACATATAAATTGAGCTTTTTGTGCTATATGAGTCAATAAGAGTAGTGTAAGAAGTCTACTTTTATTGTATGCATTTTTTTCAGCCAATATTTTCTGTGATATATAATCTTAAATTTATATGTATGGCAAATACATTATAAATTAAATTTCCTTTTATTGCTGCAGTAAGAAGGAGAAGAAGGGAGTGGATATGTACCGATAGAAAGATCTATATGCATGTGTTGCAATGGCCATAGATAGATTAGGAATTAGCATGGTGTCATGCCAATTCTTGAAAAATAGGGAACAAATATAAAACATTTTTTGTTAGGGATGGGCACTTGCTACAACGATACAATATTATCTAAGTAGTGTTGGGGCGGATGTGGAACCCCTAGGGTCGGATCGGTACCCGCGCAACGAAAGTGAGTCTAACCTATGGATATCTCACATGAGTATATTTTAAAATATTTTTATGTAAAACTACATTTCGTTTCGAGTCCGTAGGAGAAAACGGGGACCAAAACGAAGTTCGGAAACTCTGGAAATGAGAAAATGATGTTTCAGTATGTATCAGCTCTACGCGACGCGACGCGGGAGCTTGGGCATCGAGACGATCCAAAGTGCGAGAGCTGAACGTCTCAGCGTCACGACATAGGCGACGCTGCTCTAGGCAGTGAGCAATTTCAACTTCAAACTAATACTAAACACTTCCAATTTTCTCATAATACTTCAAATACAACTAAAATCTAATTTTAGCATCATAACCACCGTCAACACATGTTATACAACTAGCATACATGTATTCTAAATACTTATATGCATTTATTTGAATCAAAACACAAACTAATTTAGAATCCCACTATGAAATGTCTCATGAACAATTATAGTTCACCCAAAGGTGGTCAAGTGATTCTAGAATGGTAGCCATATCTCTAAGCTTGAATCTAGAGTTCCAAACTCTAATTAATTTGTTCAATGTCCAACATGAATATTTTTTACCCAATTACAAGCATATTGTGTTTATACTTCCAAAGCATCCTAACACAATTCATTAGCCTAATTTCAACGTATGCTTTGTAATTATGCATCCAATACATAATTCATCACTATATGTCTCACTAATGAAACTCACTAATGAAAAACATAGCTTATGAAAAGATCAAACATTACCTAATAAGCTTGATTCAAAGATCCAATCTCCTTCTACTTGTTGAAATTGTTGGAGAACTTCCAAGGTTTAACAAGCTTCATTCCAAGATCCAATCTTGATTCCAATGCAAGGAAGCTTTACTCCAATATCCATTCTTGATTTCTACAAGATTAAATGTTGTAGAGAACTTCCAAAACTTCTCTAAACACTTCTTTAACTTAGACTAATTTCTCCAAGAATTATTTGTATTTTGCTTTCACAAGCTTAGCATTCTCAAGCTCATTTTTCTTATGTTTAAGCTTAATTAAAACCTTCCTTAAGCATCCTATTTATATCAAAACTTAGATAATTTTTAATTAATAAAAGTTCTAATCAACTTTTAGGTAGGCTTAATCCAATTTGTCTAAATATGAATAATTAGGTGTGATTAATCACATTTGTCTACTACTTTGATTTAATCTAATTAAATCAAGACAAAGATTAGGAAATGAATTAGTTCAATGTTTGTCACTTTGATTTAATCCAATTAAATCAAGCTAAATACACATATAATTACATATTTGTTTTTACCAAAATATCCCAAAATGGTAGAGATATTTATGAATTTACAATTAAGCCTTAGTGTAATTATTGAATTAATCCAATTAATCCATTTAGGTCAAAGTAAATAATCAATGTTATCCAATAACACTTGATTATCTTAGTTGATAATTATAATATCGAATACTATCTTTTATCAAAATTAATCGACTACGTGCTCAACGAATACACTTCGTATTGGGTCTCTCTAAGTTCAGACATGTTCATCATATAAGCCTAGCTAATATGTACGTAATTCGGCCACCTCCGAATTCGCGAAGAATACGAACGACCTTTCTGAACTATACAAGTTGAGGTCATCACATATGTTTATCAATCCCTCCGTCGTAGGCTATATGAGTCGTGCTTAGGAAACATAGAATACACCATCAAGTTTTCGAGGCACACATCTCATATCGACATGTCCACGATTCTTTACACTAATGTGATCCACCCTAAGTGATCGGCTTTGGCCGAAGTCTTAAGAATCGTGACTTACTCACATGGATACCTAAACCCCTTATGGTACACATATGGGACGACATATCCTATCTTGATTCGCACTTGATTAACAAGTGCATCGGTCCACACCCAACGAACATCTAAAGACCAGACCATGAAAGACTTCTGACATACATGGCATCAAAGTGTGGAGGATCTCACACAAAATCAATGCTATCCTATAGCCAACGGATCACATATGCTACTCGAATCGAGGAGATTCCTATTGATGGTGGTGTGTACTTCCAACTATTATGAATCACCTGTGAGTTATTCAGTATTCGGTCCAACCAATACCCACACGTCTATACGAGCTTCCAAAACTCATGGTACATTGGGTTAAACCATTGAAACTCCAATTCCAATAAACAATATGTGCTAGTCTTCTAAGTTATAGGAATTTGACCGTATTCCAAAACCAATGACTATGAATATATATATACTTTAAGAATAATTTATAATAGTAATATTTATCCCAATGTTGGACCACCTAGTGTCCAATATTACTACATGACATTCTAAGGTTAATGTCATTCTTAGAATATTTATACATCAGTCTAATATGTATAACAACAATACCATTAATAAGGTTTGAAATGAAAATATAGTTATTTTATTAATAAATAATAAAATATAATATACTATACATTATTCGGATTGGTGCTCCAAGCACCAACTCCAACAAACTTCCACTTGCTTAGTGCCAATCTCGATGGTACCTCAGTCTCATCTCCTTCACATGTTTATCCAATAAATTAGGAGGTTAGGCCTTAGTAAGCGAGTCTCCTATGTTGTCTAGTCCTTGAACCTTCAAGACCACTATTTCTTTTCGTTGAATAATTTCGCTAATCACGTGATATTTTCTATCCATATGTTTAGACTTTGAATGCGCCCTCGGCTCCTTAGCCTGCGTGATGGCTCCATTATTAACATAGTATAATGGGATCGAATCCTCAATACTAGGCACAATATCAGGTTCTGTGATAACATTTCTAATTAATACAACTTCTAAAACCGCTATAAATTCCGCCTCCGTGGTGGAATCAGTTGTTGAGCCTTGCTATAAACATCGCCAACTAACTGCACCATTATTAAGGGTAAATATATATCTATCATCTGGATCTCCTTGGAAGTTAGTGTCTATATAACCCTTAAATTGTAGCTCATCTTCTCCATATATGAGGAACTTATCCTTAGTACCCTTAAGATATTTCAGGATATGTTTCAGGGCTGTCCAATGATCATTACCTGGATCAGATTGATATCAGCTAGTCACAATGATGCCGAAACTGATGTCAGGTCTCGTACATAACATAACATACATAATGTTTCCTAATATAAGAAGCATATGGAAAATGTAGAAGTTCTAACTCTCTCTTCCTCAGTTTGAGGTGTCATTTTCTTCGAAATATGTATGTTATATCGGAAAGATACATTTACTGCCTTACATTTGGTAAAATCATACCTTTATAACATTTTATCTATGTACGTTGATTGCGAAAACCCTATAAACTTCCTAACTCTATCCCGGTAGAGTCTTATACCTAGTATATAGGAAGTTTCACCCATGTCTTTCATGGAGAAGTTATTGCAAATGTAGGCTTTCACATTTTGCAATAATCATATATCATTTCCAATGATAATGATGTCATCTACATACAAAACAAGGAAAACTATCATGTTTCCACTCACTTTCTTATAAACACACGGTTCTTCCTAGTTCTTGATGAATCCAGATAATCTAATTATCTCATCAAAAGGATAATTCCATATTCAGGATGCATGTTTAAGTCCATAAATAGACTTATGGAGCTTACAAACCTAGTTTGAAGTCTCACTGGATAAGAAACCATCTGGCAGTTCCATATAGATATCCTCATAGAGGAATCCATTTAGGAAAGTGGTTTTCACATCCATCTGTCATATCTCACAACTATGATATGCAGTAAAAGCTAAAAGAATCCTAATGGATTTCGGATTTCATGGGCTTCCTACTATTTTCCCCGAATCGATATCTAATATCGTCTGTTTATACGTAGTCAGATCTGTGTCCTCCAAGAGGAGAATATCAAGGCTCACATCAGATGTTAAAAACAATCTCTCATAAGACCTTGATATTTTATTCGACTTACGTAGAATATATGTTGTAGATCCTTCACCTAGTTGGATCTCATGTTCCATCTCAGGTTCCTTAATGTTGGGATCAAACTCATCAAGTTCAATCTTTCTACAATTCTCACTTTCTCTCAAATATTCATATTCAAGAAAAGTGGCAAAGCGAATAACAGATTCATTTCGTTGCTCAGAATCATAGAATTGATATCCCATAAAATTATCAAGATATCCAATGAACCTTTATACTCCCTAGGTGCTAGTTTATCCCACTGCGCAACTCTAACGTATGCAGGACAATCCAAAATCTTTAAATATCTAAGACTTGGATTTCTATTGAACCATATCTAATATGAGGTTGTAGAAACAGCTTTCGATGGAACTCTATTAAGTATGTGGGCAATCATTATTTAATAGACCACACACATCGATGTGTATTAGTTCCAATAAACCTTCAGCACGGTGTCCAACACCAAGAAATGAGGCCTTTGTCATTTTCCCTAGAAAACATGACTCACAAATCGGAATAAGTATCTAAGGTAAGATTTTCAAACAAACCATCATTAACCAATTTTCATAGACGTCTAACACTTATGTGGCCCAATCTCATATGTCATGATTCAGTATTATTTAATTCAGATCTTTTACTTGTATTTTCCTCTATATTAAAGGCATCTCTATATGTTTCCAAAACATAGTGACTGTTAGATAAAGAACATTATCTTTATCAAATAAACATAAAGAACCATCTTTAATGTTTATTTTATATCATTTTTTTTATCTAATATCGGTTAAGATATTATCTATCTGATAAGAGAGGGCATATAAAAATAATCATATAAATCTAATTTATATTTATTAGAGAGATCTAGAACAGTTGTTCCTATGGCTTTGACATCCAATGTCTCTCATTGCCAACTCTAAGCTGGATCTCTCCTATGTTTAGCCTTCTTTTAACTATTATGGAGTTGCAAATATAAGTAGGACTACCGATTTCTAACATCCAATCACTATTTACATATAAGGCTAATGAGATGTCAATAATATGAAATATACAAAACGTACATGTGGTTCTTGCTTTTCCTTTCATCTCTGGATAATTTTTCTTCCAGTGTCCAGACGTTTTGCAGTGTAGACATGCACACAAGCTACAAGCAATCTTGCAGTTTGTTTCTTGGAATCTTTGTTCTTATATCCCATTGTAATCTTCTTAGACTTCCTAGAAATATTTGAAGAGCTTGTTCCACCATGGAGGTACAAAATGGTATTCCATTGTCTTCAAATCTTGTTCTGTTTAACGTAACATATTATGAAGTTTTTCATATATGGCTTGCATCGAATGCATCACAAAGCCAACATATGTATCAGGTAAAGAAGACAAAATCAGATATTGGCCTAGCCAATCATCTATCAAAATGTCATGTCATTCCATATATCGGATCTAATCAATCATGTTCTAAACATGAATGCTAACCATTCCTTTATCCTTGAGCGTAGCATAGAATAATTCCTTAGACCTCCGATATATCTCAATTTATTGATTTGCTTCGAACAACTCCTTGAGTGCTCTCATAATGCTCCAAGCATTTGGTACATCTACATACTGTCTAAGCAAATTAGAAATAAATTCGTCCGATATTGGATTGAGTGTAACTTACCTCAACCGTTCTGATTCCAAGTCATGGTGAATGTTCATCTCATACTCTAAGTAGTTCAAGACTCATTTATCCAAAAGTCATGCTAATGATTTTACTATAGTCATCTACCAGACAATATTTAAAAACTAGCAATATATTATTCCTGTAGGCACTGCATTTTTACACATAAAACCCGATGAGGAGTCTTATTTGGAGACAACTACCTTTTAAGTCACGGAGGGTCCGGGGAAAGGACATCGGAAGGGGAAATTCAGAATAAACAAGGTTCACTGTTTTCGTTCGTGCTACGTTCGTGTTTACGTTCGAACGTCAAACGGATTGCGGGCGTTCGTGCCGCGTTCGAGGAAGCGTTCGAACGGTGTCGGTAATTCTGGTTTTGCTGCTAGCCTCTCATCCAGCCCAATTAGCCCCCCAAAGCCCATAAAACACATCCCAATTTAAATAAATAAATATTAATTAAAACATTAACTAAATAAGATAATAATTAAATTAATTAAATAATTAAATAAAACATATACCAAACATAAAATAAACAATTACCAACTTAAACTAAAATCATGCCTAAATTAAACAAATCACATACTAAATCAAAATATAATCATGCCTAATTAAAATCAATCAACCAATTATATTCCCAATCTAATAAGATAATTACCAACTTAAAATATTGTATTCCTAATCCAAGCCAATCAAATATTCAACCTTCCCTATCTAGCCAAGATTTGTCCCCCCTCAATCTTTGACTTCCCTTAACCAACCAAATCAAATCCCTCTTTAATTAGCCAAATCCCTTCCTTGTCAAGCCCAACCCTTTGCCTATAAAAAGAACCCTTCACCAACCTTCTCAACCCTAGCTAGCTCATACACAGAAAACACATACAACTCACACAAATATAGAGAAAGAGAACAACCCCAAACCTAGCCATCCCTCCACTCGAACCTCTCTAGCTCAGACGTAGAATTCACATAAAATCATAGTAAGAAATACTAGACATCACAAAAATCACTCCCTCCATCCTTACCCTCACATCACCGAAATTATAAGCATAAACCACCATAATCACCACGGAAATCACCCCCTTTAAAACCCACACACATCACCGGAAATCACATAAAACACAGCAGCCTAAATCACTCCCAAAACAGTCCCTAAAATCCCTTAAAACAGTAACATAAAAGGCACTTACAATCCTTGAAATAACCACACAACCACACCAAAAAGAAACACAGAACAGTCCACCAAGAACACCAAAACAGTCCACAAACAGTAAGCAGAGAGAGGACACAGAGGAAACAGCAGCAAAACCACAAGGAAACAGCAGTAAAACGGAGTCGGAACAGTAGCTGAGTGGCCGAACAACGAACGAGAACAGTGAACCAGTGAACCGGGAGAGTTGCGGAGCATCCACCCTTCCGACGATCGTGTACCGTACATCCGAGAGATGATTAAAAGGTTAGACCTGAGGGTACCTTTTCATTAGTTTATATTCGTTTTTTTATTATTATTATTGAATTCTATTCGCATGAGAGTCGTTTATGGAAGCATGTTGTGGCTTGAATGAAATGGAAGAGTGTCGTCTCTTGTGGTATATAGGATGGAAACCCAGACGTAAATTCCGTAGCCGAATCCGAATGGACGGTAGTGCGGTCTGTACATGGGACACAACTCCACGTACCACTTGAGTAAACGGCACCTTCTCTTGTATGGCGTTGCTTTGGTTTATTTATTTCTTGTCATTTAAATCCTGTATGTTGCTTATTCCCGTATGATATGATCGAGTGCATGGGCTTAGTAAGTGCGATGAAAGGTTCCCTAATTGGAGGGGTTAAAATCTTTCACCACGACACTTTGCCGTACCGATTGATGTGTGTTCGGGTGAATGCGAGATACGTTCAATCGAGCATACCTAGTTTGATATGATTGTCTTTATTTTCGTATGCATGATTCAACCGAGCGCATGGGTTTAGTAAGTGCGATGTGAGATCCCCTATGGGGAGGGGCTAAAGCCCTTTACCACGATGCTTTGCCGCGCTGGTTGATGTGTGTTCGGTTGGATGCAAGACACGTTCAATCGAACATACTTAGAATAGTATGATTGTCTTTATGTTTGTATGCATGATGTGATGTGACGCGCATGGGCTTAGTATGTTGGTCTAAAGGTCCTCTCTTTGAGAGATCAAGAGCCCTCAAAAGGCCACATTTACGGCAGTACTTCGCCGCGCTCCTTTATTTTGTTGTTTATGCATTTTTGCCTATTTCATGCATCAGGTCTGTTCCCGTTCGAACGCGTTTACGAACGCAACTCGAACGCGCATGCATTTTTGCCTTATCATGCATCAGGTCTCATTTCCGTTCGAACGCGCTATCAAACGCCATACGAATGCGAGCATTCTGTTTCATTTCCGTTCGAACGCGTTTACGAACGCTACTCGAACGTGAGCATTTTGTTTCATCTTCGTTCGAACGCGTTTACGAACGCTACACGAACGCACACACACTGAACTGAGTCTGTCTTATCATATTCATGCATAATTGCCTCTTGGTTGATCTTTCTTGTGCTATATAACCAACCGTATTATTTGTATTCCTGCATTTATCCATTCTATGTGTTCTTGGGATTGTATTCAAGCATGATTAGGCTGTTAGCATGTTATTTGGTTAATAGGTTCATGAGATAGTACTCAAGCATGATTATGTTGTTCTTAGTTTTCCGTATCATAGGATTGAAATATGTTCATGAGATTGCCATGTGATGTTGCATGTTGTGATGAATTTGTCGATGTATGCATATGAATTTAGAAGCATGATATTTTTGGAAATAAATTTTATTTAAGCCTGGTTAAATTATTACATAAATCCTTTTATTACAAGTAACATAAGTAAGAGACCGTTCCGAACCCAACGGTTTGAGGTCTTCCCTTGCGAGGGGTGAGTACGGCCTTAAATCTTGTCCCGGTTCACACCGGGGGGTGGCGACTCCATGTTATTTCGTACTTCCCAATCTAGCCGCGAGCCTAGGAACGGCGTCGCCCAGGTTCTGTTGTCCACAATTCCTTTCAATATAAAAACACTAATTAATTATGGAATTTTAAATCTATTAGTGCTCTTCCACTAATTTATGTAATTCTGTAATCTCCCTTAACGGAAAAATTAAAATTTGACTATCAAAATTTCATAGCTGGAAGTGGATCCCATAACATTTACTCCAGCCTCACACTAATGATGATCTTGGCCTTTATAAACTTATTAGGTAGATCTCCAAGGTCAATCACTTCATGTGACTCATAGTTTGGTCCTGAACCGTTTCTTATCCTCACACTAATGATGATCTTGGATTAAGACATATTCCAAGTATATATTTATCAAAGTGCACTAATGAGCTTCGTACTTTGACAATAAAAATGGTATTGGGTGATTGCGTTAACTCATCACTCTACATCTAATGTTTGACTGGAGAGACCTAAGTTCTGAGCACTTATACCCTCACATTATCTACGGTATTGAGCATAAGTAGTAAGTACTCATTCATCTCCGTATTGAAAAGACGGACCATCCAATAATGCTCCAACATTATTAATACTTATTACTTAAAATAAAGCGTCACCTAATCATGGGAGATTTATGACAATCAAGTCATTAACATACTTGAGTCAAAATTAAAATTTTAATTTAAAACATGCAATGCATATCCAATATGACTTATGCATAATTAAATTAAAATACAGAGGCATAGATTCAAATACATGTCAAACATGCAACATGTGTTGTGTGGTTAAGCCTTGCATCTGATACCATTCTGTTGGAGTAGATGTGGAACCCTTAAGGTCGGATCGGTGCCCCACACAGCGGAAGTGGGTCTAACCTATGTATATCTAGTATGGGTGTATTTTAAAATATTTTTATGTTAAACTACATTCTGTTTCGAGTCAGTAGGAGAAAACGGGGACCAAAACGGAGTCTGAAAAATTTAGAGCAGAGAAAATGAAGTTTTAGTATGTATCAGCTCTGCGCATCGCGACGAGGGAGCTTGGGCGTCGAGATGCTCCAAAGTGCGAGAGTTGAACGTCTCAGCATCGTAACATGGAAGGGTGAGCGTCACGACGCTCCTAGGTCTGATGCTCAGTGTCGCGACGCTGCCCTAGGCTAGCAAGCTTCACTACAAGATACAGTCTTGAATTCTCCAAAATGAAATATTGTAGAGAACTTTCAAAGCTTCTCTAAACACTTCCCTAACTTAGGCTAATTTCTCGAAGAATTACTTGTATTTTGCTTTCATAAGCTTAGCATTCTCTAGCTCATTTTGCTTATGTTTAACCTTAATTAAAACCTTCATTAGGCTTGCTATTTATAGCAAAACTTAGGTAATTTTTAATTAATAAAAGTTCTAATCAAAGTTTAGGTGGGGTTAATCTAATTTGTCCAAATATGAATAATTAGGTGTGACTAATCACCTTTGTCTACCACTTTGATTTAATCCGATTAAATCAAGAAAAAGATTAGTTCAATGGATTAGTTCAATGTTTGTCACTTTGATTTAATCCAATTAAATCAAGCCAAATACACCTATAATTACATATTCGTTTTTACCATAATATCCTTAAATAGTAGAGATATTTATCAATTTATAATAAAGTCATTGTGTAATTATTGAATTAATCCAATTAATCTAATTAGGTCAAAGTAAATAATCATTGTTATCCAATAACACTTGATTATCTTAGGTTATAATTATAATATAGAATATTATCTTTTATCAAAATTATTCGGCTACCTAATGTTGGAGTTCTACGGTCCCGAGGATCGAATAACAAGCATAAAAACACATGTGCGAATACAATCAAAGAAGTCGGGGT
>SKCR01028819.1:0-87869 GCA_019454045.1 Zanthoxylum bungeanum | reverse complement strand
TGTTCCTACTGGTAATATGGCTCTTACTGCCTATACAGATGCCGACTGGGCAAATGATCTTGATGATAGACGTTCCATTGGTTCTTATTGTATCTACTTGGGCAACAATCTTATCTCATGGTCATCTAAGAAGCAACAGTTGGTTGCTCGTTCCAGCACAGAATCTGAGTACAGGGCAATTGCTGATGCTTGTACAGAACTCACATGGCTCAAGTCCTTGTTTACAGAGATCAGATTGCCTTGCATTCGTCAGCCTCATCTCTGGTGTGATAATGCTAGTGCTGTTGCTCTAGCAAAGAACCCTGTTTATCATTCTCGCACCAAGCATTTTGAATTGGATCTTCACTACATTCGCGATCAAGTTCTCTCCAATGCAGTCCATATTTTCCACATCTTCAGTTCTGATCAAATTGTTGATGTTCTTACCAAACCTCTGGCTTTCAATGCTTTCTCCAGGCTTCGTACCAAACTCAATGTGCTTTCTTCTCCACCTTGAGTTTGAGGGGGCATATAAGAGAGTCTCAAGCAAGTATGCGACTGTCACTAGCAGTCACTATTACTCCAGCTCTTCCCATGTAACAACCCTTGTTTCAGTTACTCTGTGTCCAAAAGAGTCATGCCATCTGGCATTTCTGTTACAGATCTTGTAGTATAAATTGTTACTCAACTGATTCATTTTAATAAGAAATAATCATTCTCTTCCAGAGTTTTCTATACCTTCAATATCTTAACTATAACGAAGTCTGAACTTCCCATATGCACCTCATTCACGGATTCACTACTAAAAATGCTTAAAAGAGAGGAGGAGGACCAACATTTTAAATAATTGGAAATATAATGGTCCATATATTATGCAAAAAAAAAAAAGGTTTTAGTAACACCATTTTTAGTGTCAGTAAAGAGTTTCACTGACACTTGTTAGTAGTATCAGTGTTGCTCGAGGCAGAATATACTGACACTATAATAATAACATCAAGACATTAGTGAATTTTGCAATAATATTAGTGTCAGTATATTATGTGACTACAATATTAATACGTTATTGACACGAAAATATTAAGAACATACTGACAATATTTAGTGTTTGTAATTTATGTGATTACAGTATCAGCGCATTGTTGACACGAAAACATCAAGAACATATTGATAATGTTTAGTGTCAATAATTTATGTGATTATGGTATCAGTATCTCACTAACCCAATAACATCATAAAATTATGAACAAATATTTATTACATTTGTGATGCTGTATTTTTATTTTTGTACAATGAAATTTGAAGTCATTACAATAAATAAAGTTGCTAATGGAGTCATTTTATATCAATAACAAAAGTAATCATATCAGTTTCAAATACATAGCATTGTTTACATATTTGCCTCCTTCCAAATTTAATTATTACAACAAAAAGAAACAGCCAATGTTTTCCCGTAAAAAGAAATAGCTTATACATCAAAACAACCCAAAAAAACATCTTCCAACAACAGTAGCAAAAAGGAACTAACATCTTCTATCTTCCAGCCAAAAACAAAAAAAAAAAAAAAAAAAAAAAATTACATCTTGCATCTTCTAGCAACAATCACAGCTTACAAGTTCTACTAAATCAAAGATTATAAAGCATTATTCTAGCACATTACATTATCCCAACAATAACAACCACATATACTTTATAAAATAATTATCATTTTTGCTATGATTACTAAGTACTTACCCCCAGCAATGCTAATTAAAGACTATCCCAAACAATACTAACTTCCAATAATACTTATAGAACAGACACAATAGTGCTTAAATAGTTTCACGTGATTTCTCAAGGCCATCCTAAGTAATACAAAAAACTAATTGTAATATAATATTTAACATTTATGAAAATATTACATAGTTATAATTGGTGAAATTTGAGTGCTTGTCGAAGTTGTGAAGTTTCGTGCACGGTGTACACATCAATTCCCTTGATCTTTAATATAATAAATTAACAAGTTAGTTACTGAAATTGAAAATATAATAAACAAAAAGTGTTCATGATAACTTGCATTGTTCTTTAGAATGTCCACGTTTGAAACAAAGCCTTGCATATATTTAATCAAGTAGTAGCCACATTCAAAGATTCCAGGTTGCTGTGGACTCTAAAGAGGAAAAAAAAAAATTTAAAATATGAATAAACTAATTAAAGTTTTTAGGTTACTTATTATATTTTTGTTTACCACCGGCCTTTGTAGTTGCAACATTCTATAAAGATTGGTATATTCGAACCTGCACAGTATTTATTTATTATTGTCTCATTATAGCATTTGATCATGAGGAGCTCTTTGTGGCATATGTTGGCCACGTTGTGGAACATTGATTATTCACAGCTCCTATTTGAAGTGACCGATTATGTGGCCTAATGTGGCACATTGTTTATAGCTCCATTGTTGGGAGTCCGGTTATGCGGCTCCATACACTACAAGAAAACTGTGAAATAGAAACGAAAAAATTCCGTCGCTATTCTGTTGGTCGCAAAAAAATAGCGACGGAAATATTAATTTCGTCGCTAAAATTAACGATTCCGTCGCTAAATAGAGACGGGAAATTCCGTTTCAATAATTAGCGACATAAATTCCGTTTCTATTTAGAGACGGAATTTTCATCTCTAATTAGGTCGCTAATTCGCAACGGACTAAATCCGTTTTTATTTGGAGACGACATCCGTTTCTAATTTTCCATTTCTAATTTCCTAGGAAATTTCTTTTTTTAAAAAAAAAAAATTTTATTATTTTTAAATTTTTTTAAGAAATTAATTTTATTTTAAACAATATTATTAATATTAGTAAAATTATAAAATAAATATATTAATTAAATTATAAAATAAACACAACAAATAGTAAAATAAAAATTTTATTATATAAATGTTATAATGTTAAAAACATACCATATAAAAAAAATACATATAAGTTAGTCCTCTTTATCTCAAAGTCACCCTTTAATATTGTTAATTTTCTTGATCTTCAAAGTCACCCTTCAGATGAATCTGTTAAAAAAAAAAAAAAAAATCAACAGAACTTCAGTTAGTTAATCTGGCATCATTAAGAACAATTAAACAAATTGATGGCGGTTCTGGGGCACATGGGTGATATGATGAATTAAACAAATTATAATTTAAGCACTTAGCAAGTGAAATTATAATTTAATGAAAACGGCATTGACTAGTCACAGAAAAATCTCACCATGTTCAGCTACAAATCTTCTTTCATGGGATTATATTCCAGTTTTCTTCCTGCATTTAGTTTTACAGTGTGGTTGAAATTTGGTTGCTATTAAGCACACCCTCTGAACCATCATGTGACTTACAATCTTCTTTCAAGTTAAACAGAGGCTGATGTTAAATTTTTATAACAATTTTTACTAGTAAAGTCAATAAGAAATTAAGGGATTTGGCTATGTGTACAAGCTAAATATGGAGGTCAACAAAGGGAAGCAAATAAACAAGCAAGTAGTACTTACAAAATCCAGACTGAAATCTGCTGGTTTCAGAAAAGAATAGATAACGAGCCAAAATACAAAATCAGTAAGCATCACAGCTCCAGCACTCATCTATTCATCATTACAACAGAAAACAAATGGAAAAGAACTCTTATCAGCATACATATAAAATATTGATATAAACCACTAAAAGCACGCTTCTTACAGCACAAGGGCAATATCAGCCAGTAATGTAAGCAGATTTATTTGCTAAATATTCAAAATCCAGACGGCACTGCATTTTTTTTTTTTGAAATATGAAATTCATTCACAAATAAAAACACCACAAAGGAAGTAAATACACGGCCATATCAACTTGAATACAATACTTAGAAAAAACCTAAGAATCAAGCCTAGCCCGTATGCATTGTGAATTTCCCATAATTTATTAGAACTCACATTCATACAAGGCATCTCCTCAAACAGAAGTTGTAAAAATACTTATGATACAGCAAGAAACGACAGCATTGATAATGTGACATGCCGCAACCACAACAGCATATTTGAAAATACTGGAAGGAGATTGAAGAGTTTCTTGGAAATTTTGGTAATGATAACAGTCTTTCCAGAAGAGGCCAAGCAAGGTTTGCCTGTCTAGCTACAATGAGCAGTTTGGCAAGGATCCATTCTCTTTTACTAGGAGCTATTTAAGCTTACAAGTTACAACTAAAGAAAGCAGTTACCTTATGAGAACGGGAAGAGTTTTCTGGATCTTTTGCAGCTGCATAAAGCACTGGTTGCAACATTCTCGCCTGCAGCAAGTATTCAAATAAGATAACACCACCCAATAAATTGAATTAACCCATAGCCATAAAAAAAATTGAAAGGTAATGACGATTGATGACGATTAATGTCAACTCTTGATACCTTTGCTCTGCGTGAAGATCAACACCAACGGCTGGAGGTGCTGAAACGGTTGAGCATATCATCGGGCCAAAGACTGCAACAAGCTTCAGAAGCATCTCTAGGGAGATGCTTGCATGCCTGCATTTTTGCAATGCAAGTAAACTATCTTAAGATCATTTTCCCATTTTTGGAAGTGTGGATTTTTAGTGCTAATGAGCATGCCCATTTTCTGGGAGGAGCATTAAGATAGCACAAAATTCCAGTTCTTACAAGTTATGACTTAGAACGGCTAGCATCGTAAGTTCGCTAACTGTTTAATTAATAATATTACCTTTCCATTTTGCTGTCCAGTAAGCCCACAAGCACAGGTAGCAAGCATGAAAATAAATCTAAGTTGAGAATCTCCATTTTCTCCATGAGAACACTAATCACATCTGCTTGTACCTGTAACAGGATTAACCTACTCTTAGCAAGTCTAATATGCAGTAAACCACCATTTTTTAATAATAAGAAAGAGAGTACAAGAAAACAATTAAAGCACTTCCAATGAATACCCACAGAATGATCTGGCAGCTTCCTCAAGGCACTGATGGCATCTTTCAAAACCCAATCTTTGAGGCATTATGTAGGTTTGGGTTTTGAAAGAAACGACAATAAAATGGACTTATTCAAACAGAAAAGACATCCAAAACTCACATGCATAGATGAATCAAAGTAATAACCAGAGAGTACCAACACGCTGACCATAAGAAATTCAGAAATTAGGTTGCTAAATGTAACGATTACAAGCTTACCACCGAGCAAACATGAAATCGGCCACTTGATAAGTAGACAATAGACCTGAATAACGACTCAGGGGAAAACAATTATACTCCTTGTATACCCATTTCTGTTAGGAAAGAAAACACAACGGAACCCATACAAGTAAATTAATAGTAATCTATTAAGACATGGAATCAGATTATGTAAAGAAATTACCTTGAATTGAAATTTGATGAAGCAGAGAGTGAGACTGAGAAAAATGAATTGAAAGGGAGTGCGAGTGAGAAGAGAATTAGGGATTTGAGAGAGAAGTATTTGGAGAGAGTGGGAAAAAAGAAAGGGAATTTTTTTTTTTTTTTTTAAGTACATTTAGCGACGGAATTATGAATTTGTCTCTAAATATAGCGACGGATTAAAAATTTCATCTCTACATATAGCGACGGATTTAAAATTCTGTCTCTAACTATAGTGATAGATTTAAAATCGTCTCTATAGATAGCGACGGAATAAATATTTCGTTTCTAATTAGCGACAGAATTTTAATTCCGTTTCTAATCAGCGACGGAAAAATTTCGTTTCTAATTACCAATAGTTTTATAAATTAGAAATTAAAATTAAAATTAAAATATAAATTTAAAATTAGCGACAGAATAAATATTTCGTTTCTATTTAGAGACGAAATAGTAATTCCGTTTCTAATTAGCGACGGATTAGCGACGGAAAAATTCCGTTTCTAAATGATTAGCGACAGATTTTCGTTTCCGTCTCTAATTTAGAGATGAATTTTTTTTTTTCTCGCTAAATTCAGTCCCTAATTTCATTATCCGTTTCAATTCTGTCTCTATTCCGTCGTTAAATTTTGAAACGGAATATTCCGTAGCTAAAACTGTAATTTCTTGTAGTGATATGACATTTCACTCACACATTTTTATTTTAATAATTAATATTGTCGAGGATATATATTTTATTTATATTGATAAAAGATATAAATTATAGTTATTTCTTAACTCGCATCATCAACATTGTTTTATTGGGCATACATATATATATCTTACTAACCATGAAGGATTTTCGTAAAACCAATTAAGGTGAATACATTAATCCCTACTAAGCATGTGGTTTCACTCATCCCTCAACTTAACATTTCATATTAGATCTTGGAGCTTCGAAACTTGCAGATGCATTTTTGATTTTGAAGCTTCGGAAAACGAGGAGCGGGTTTGATTCATCGAGTGTGTTTGGATCGTGTTGAGTAGCTTCCTTCTCTTCTTTGGTGCTGAAGTATTCCTGGAGGTAATTGACTTGTATTTGAGATTATCGGACTGTGTAGTTGTTTAGGTGATGCATTGCATAGTTAGACCATTATTTGAATTTTAATTAATTATTTCACTACAGTTGTTCACATTTAAATTGTGGGAATGTTTTGGATATTTTCCATATGATTTTATATTTTCTTTTGTTTTAAAGTCCCCGGGACACGTTTTTACAATTCTTACATTTTGGTCCATGTGACTAAGTTATGCTTTGACTGATTTAGTGTAAATTTTGACCGTTTGACTGGTCTTGTTACAACTTTGCTTTGTTTATTTACCTAGTTGTCATTGGCCCCGGTTTTGGGTCGTGACAATATTTTTGGTATCAGAGCGTCGGCTTTACTTTCTTTGGGATGTGACATCTGTCAATGAAATATTTTGGATTTTATTTTTGTGTTTTCAATATTTTGGTCCGTATGTATCATCTTAGGGAGAATGACTGGTAATATAATACATAGTCAGTTGTAAAGATCCGCGAGGAGATTATAATAGTACCACCTTGATACCGAGATAGGATTGTAATTTTGTAGGACCAGAGCTTCAAAGTTGGGCCACTCTAGGCTGACTAAAAGGTTACTATATTATTTACCGAGTAAGAGGTTGCTGCATAATTTTCGAAGTTCCATCTTTTGGAATATAGGTTTTGACTGTTTTTCAATATCAAGTTTGGTTCGTTGGGTTCTCTATGTTATCTTTTTTCGGTTGTTGATCCCGCAGGGGGATGTGTGGCGTTCCGGGAAGGGTTATGACCCTGATTGTGAACTCGTTAGGTCTTGAGAGTTGGTGAATTGATGCTTCTCTCACTCATGTGTTTTATGTTTTCAAATTAGCTACGTGTTCGGTTTATGTTTTCAGTTCAAGTCCCAGCTCATGTTTTTAGTTATGTTTTCATGTGATGCTTTCAGCTTACGATTACTTACCACATGTTTATGAATTTCGTTTTCAATGGAATATATTCATGATTAAACATACTGGTTATGATTTTGTTTGGACGATGTTCATCCCACACCTATTCCAGAATATGTAATGAACATTATACGAGCTCGTATGCATAAGCCAGTACATGTCAGATTATGGTTATTGTGTCAGCTTTCTTTATGTTTTTAAAGTGCATGTTTTCATTTTCAGCTTCAGTTTCTGACCATGATTTCAAGACCATGTTTGCGTTTTTACTGTGTAGTTCATTTTTTGCTCATATTACATTTTACAGTTTTTCTGTCATGTTTTCACGTTCTTAGCTTATTGACGTCTTTTATACGTCATGTTTACATATTCAAAACTTACATTCTCATGTGTCATGTTTACATGCTTTCAAATGTCATCTCACGTGTGTCATGATTTTAGTTTTTGGTTGAAATTCTTCGTAATTTCATGTATATAATTTATGATTCCAACTTACGTGTCACATTTACACGATTTTATTTGACGTTGTTTTATGTCTTTCGCGATGCCTCATGGGGGCATTGATCACCCTTATAGGCTCATTCACATTCAAGTTCATGTTTACGTTTTCACTACGTGGTTCGATTTCAGCTTATGTTATGTTTTACAATTTGTAATCATATTTTCATGTTGACAGTTTACATGTATTTTTATGTTTTCAATTGGCGTTATATAGTTTTTAGCCATATGATGATTTCACTTGGCATTATGCATGTTGCGTAAGGTTTCAATTTGACGTTAGGTCGTTTTCAGTCAAATTTCACTTGACGTTGAAACAACTAATATCTTTTGAGGTCATGTTATGAAATTTTAGTCTTGTTGTAGCTTTGTGTATATGTTTTTCAGTTTCAACTTCTTAGTTCATTTTACTTCTTGGGTCAGGAACTAGTGGTACCACGAATAAAGTCGTGAGGGTGTAGGGTTTGGACTTGAAATTCATCCATATTGTGAAATCCAAAGCGGGAAATATTTTGTTAGCGTGTCCAGTTGATGGGGCATGTTGTGGGACCCCTAGGGTTAGATTGGTACCATGTGCAGTGGAAATGAGTCTAACCATAGTAATTGAGCATCGATGTATTTTTAAATATTTTAATGGAATACTATATTCCTTTACGAGTGTATAGGGGAAATCAGAGATGAATCAGAGTACGAAAAAATAAAACGGGAGAAAAAATCAAGCCTTGCGCATGGTGCGCGCATAGTGTGCATGAGCAAGCTTGCTTGCGCGTTGCGTTGCAACGCATCAGCCTCTGTGTAGTTGTGTTCATTTCTTTTAAAAAAAAAAATCCTTTTACACTTTCAAAAACTCTTTAAATCACCCAAAAATAATTTTAATTTCAAAACGAACTTTAACACATGTTTTACAACAAATATATATATTCTAAATACATATATGCATTTTTTGAATAAAAAAACAAACCAAAATAGAATTCCACAATCAAATGACTCATGAACAACTACAGGTCACTCAAATGTGGTCAAGTGATTCTAAAATGGTAGCCATAACTCCAAACTATCATCTAGAGTTCCAAACTCTAATTTTATGTTTATGTCCACATAAATATTTTGAAGCAATCACAAGCATATTGTGTTTATGCTTCCAAAGTATCCATACCAAATTCATTAGCCTAATTTCAACTTCAAGCTATGTTATTATGTATCCAATACATAATACATCACTATATGCTTCATTAATGATAACAATTCACTAATGAAAATATAGCTTTAGAGAAGATCAAACTTACCTATCAAGCTTGATTCCAAGATCCAAACTTCTTTTCCTTGTTGAAAAATATAAAGAACTTTTAAAGTTTCTCTAAATACTTCTTTTACTTAGGCTAATATCTCTAATACTTGCCTGTTTTAGCTTTCTCAAGCTTAATTAAAAACTTGCTTAAGCATGCCTTTTATAGTGAAGCATATGTAATTTTTAATTAATAAAAATTCTAATTAACTTTTAGGTGGGCTTAATCCAATTTGTCCAAATATGTATAATTAGGTGTGATTAATCACATTTGTCTATCACTTTGATTTAATCCAATTAAATCTAGACAAAGTTTAACCAATGATTAATTCATTGTCTACCACTTTGATTTAATCCAATTAAATCAAGCCAAGTACACAAATTATTACATATTTTATAATTATCAAAATATCCTCCAATGGTAGAAATATTTATGAAATTATAACAAATCCCTTGTGTGATTTTGGATTAATCTTATTAATCCAATTGGATCAAAGTAAATAATTCATATTATCCAATAACACTTAATAATTTTATTTGATAATTATAATATCAAATATTATTTATTAGTAAACATCAATGGCTACACAAGTGCTCAACGAGTACACTTCATATCGTGAGACTCTCTAAGTCCATACACGTTCGTCATATAAGCCTAGCTTATATGTACGCAATTCGGCCACCTCCAAATTCGCGAAGAACACGAACGACCTTTCTAAACTATACAAGTCGAGGTCATAACATATGTTTAACAATCCATTTGTCGTAGGTTATCCGAGTTGTGCTTAAGAAATATAGATTACACAATCAAGTTTTCGAGGCGCACATCTCATATTGTCAACATGTCCACGATTATTTACAACTAATCAGAACACCATTTATGATATATGGGATCAACTTTAGGTTATCGGCTTTGGCCAAATCTTATGAATCATGACTTATCATCTAGATACCTTAACCCCTTATAGTACACATACGGGCTGACATATCATATCTTGATACGTACTTGATTAATGAGTGCATCAGTCCACACCCAACGAACATCTAGCGGTCAGACCATGGAAGGTCTCTGACATATATGACATCAAAGTGTGGAGGATTACATACCAAATCAATGTTATCCTATAGTCAAATGATCACATATGCTACTCGACTCGAGGAGATTCTTATTGACGGTGGTGTGTACTTCCAACTATTAGGTTAAAGGATCACTTATGAGTCATTCAATATTCGCTCCAACGAAAACCCACATGTCTATATGAACGTCCATTGCTCATGGTACATCAGGTTAAACCATTGGAACTCCAATTCCAATATATGACATGTGCTTGTCTACTCGGTTATAGGTAGGGGTGGCAAAATGAATCAATGAATCGAATTTGTATCGAATCCTAAACGAATCTAATCCAAATGTGATGAATTTGTTTTCGATTCGTTTATTAAACGAATCATAATATCAGGATTCGTATTCGATTTGTTTATTAAACGAATCGAATATGAATATTTGTTTATTCATTTATTCAATGATATTATTTAATAAAATAATTTACCACACTTGATTTACATTAATTCTTCATAAATATATACATATGAAATATGTAATTAATATATTTACTAAAAATACCTCACCAAATATGGAAAATATTACTTTTTCTATTATAATTAGCTATAATTTCTCGAATCTTAATTGAAAATTAACAAGAACTAGTAAATAAAAATAATAAAACGTATCCTCAACGAATAAAAGAATCAATGAGCTTAAATTCATATTTGATTCGTTTAATAAACGAATCGAATCGAATCGAATTGACCCATTTATTAAATGAATCTATTTTTTCAAACCCGTATTCGCTTTAAAGCGAATCGAATTGAACGAATAAACGAATCTTGACCCAAATTGCCACCTCTAGTTATAGGAATTAGACCGTATTCCTAAACCAACGATTAGGAATATTTACTTTAAGAATAGTTTATAATAGTAATACTATCTCATTGTCGGACCACCTAGTGTCCAGTATTACTACATAACTATTCTCAGGTCGATGTCATTCTCAGCATATTTATACATCTAATTAATATGCATTATGACATTACCAATATCAAGATTTGAAATAAAACCGTAATTATTTTATTAATAAATAATAAAATATAATGTACAATATATTATTCGAATTGACGCTTCAAGTACCAACTCGAACACCAGTTGTGTGACATGGCATTGTATGTCATCATGCTTTCGAACTTATTGATGAAATGCTTGAGACACTCTCATCTTTTTGACCTCCGTACATGATTTTGTACCTCGATCCAATTTATATTTTGAATTTCGGGATGAAATTATATTAAGGAGGCAATGATGTAATAACCCTAAATTTTTGGTAAGGTTATTATTGTCTTTTCACTTAAAAATCTTTGGTCAAATTTTAAATTTTTACTTTATTGGTTAATTAATAAATTTTCATAAGTTTGCTGCAATTTTTGGTTGACCAAAATCTGATGGTTTGACTGATATTTTCCAACCTTTTTATATAAATCTTCATTCTTTCTTCTCCCTCTCAAAAACATGAAGGCCATTTTTTTATTTTTCTTTTCCTTCTCCAAACGTGCGTGAGAGAGAGAGAATAAATTCGGTCGGTGAATGTAGTTTTCTAGTGAAGAGAGCTTGGAGATTCTTGGCGTTTTGGGCAATCCACATCGAACCGAGGATCAAAAAAACCTGTGACCACCACTAGAGGACTCAGGAGGTCGACGCAAGCATACTGGTGGCAGCGGTGACGAGGCTCACTGGCACGTGGGCTCCACGCACCAACATACGTGGCGGCGCATGAAGCCCACGCGCCACCGTGAGTTGGACAGTTTGCGGTCATCGCCATCCGCAACGCGTTGGTTTGACCATTTCGTACAATAATGGACCCAAACTTTCACTTTGTATATTTGTCGTGCTTTTACGCGTTTAATGTATCGATTTTAGATTATTTGTTTGTATTGAGATTTGAGATTTGAGTTTTAAATTATTATTTTTGAATTGTGGTTTGGTTGTGGAGTGTGACCGTTGTAGGCCTCGGATGTGCATTTGTGGTATTGTGTTGTAAATAAGGAGTTCAATATTTAAACAGAACCAAGCTGATTTTCCGTTAGATTAATGCAGGGGACTTAATTGGTGCGTTTTATATCTCAGGTTTTGAGATATCGCTTTTTGGGTGTCCATTGGGTGGTCACCAATCAGCGGGACCCGCATGCCTCGTAGAGCATGCCGGTTGGGCTCGAATGGATTTTTATCACTGTTAGACCAATGGAATTGGCTGAATGCATTGAGCCTCATTGTGATTTCGATTTCACGCTTCGAGCGTGGGGTTGAGGTAGGGATTCAATACTCATCTTTCTTGTGGTTTTAATTAATTAATATATATATATATATATATATATATATATATATATATATATTTCATTATTTTATGCATATGAAAATAATGAGAAAAATATTTTAATATTAGTCATATTTTATGCAAATATGACATGACGCGTTGGACGGCACAACACGACCATTATGAGCTTTATTGTTTTTTATACATATATGTATGGTAGTATAAATGTAAATTGGATCGGACTTGGATCGGTAAAAATATCAAAATTGGATATATTAAAAATTAGTATATGTGGAGCCCAGTTGTGGCATAAATCTTGGATATTATATTGCCTAGTTGCAACATTTGCTTGTGTGGAGCCCTGTTTTGGCCCACCTTATTGACCCCGGTTGTCCCGTTGCGGCAACTGTTATGTGGCCCCTGAGTGGTGGTATTTGGACGGTGATGACACATCTTTGGGTGAGAGTCCCGAACCCGCGTAAGGTTTATTCATTATTGCCTCATTGTGGCATTTGATCATGAGAAGCCCTTCGTGGTATATGATCATGTTTATTATGTGGCTCCATTATGGAACATTGATTATTCACGGCTCCTGTTTGAGGTGACCGGTTATGTGGCCCCATATGGCACATTGTTTGTTTACAGTTCCAGTGTTGGGAGTTTAGTTACGCGGCCTCGTAAGGCAATTCACTCACGTTTTTATTTACATGATTAATGTTATTGAGGATGTATATATTATTTATATTGATAAAATGTATAAATTATAGTTATTTTTTAACTTGCATCCTCGACATTGTTTTATTGGGCATACATATCTATATATCTTACTAACCATGTAGGATTTTCATAAAACCAATTAAAGTGAGTACATTAATCCCTACTGAGCACGTCGTTTCGCTCACCCCTCAACTTAACATTTCAGATTAGATCTTGGAGCTTCAGAGTTTGCGGGTATGTTTTTGGTTTTGGAACTTCGGAGAGCGAAGAGCGGGTTTGATTTCTTGAGAGTGTTCGGGTCGTGTTGAGTAGCTTCCTTCTCTTCTTCGGTGCTGGAGTATTCCTGGAGGTAATTGGCTTGTATTTGAGATTATTAGACTGTGTAGTTGTTTAAGTGATGCATTGTATAGTCGGACCATTATTTGAATTTTAATCAATTATTTCACGACAGGTGTTCACATTTAAAATGTAGGAACGTTTTGGATATTTTCCATATGATTTTATATTTTCTTTTGTTTTAAAGTCTCCGAGGTACGTTTTTGGAATTTTTATATTTTGGTCATGTGACTAAGTCATGCTTTGACTTTTTGATAAATTTAGTGTGACTTTTGACCGCTTGAGTATTTTTTTACATTTTTGATTTATTTATTTACACAGTTATCATTGGCCCCGATTTTGGATTGTGACAGAAAATAATTGGCTCATTGGTTCTCTCATCAATTATAGAATATTATATCCTATAGGGCGTCGTAAGTGTCACTGACGAAGTTTTAGTGAAGCATATTTTTGGCATATTGCAGCAAATTGAAACGGCAGTGCAAATTATATTATTTGAGTGTAAGAATACCATATTTTCCGGTATATATATATCTTCTTAAAATTACATAATAGTTGGCGATTCTATGTAATAATTTCGATACTGAAGAATTTTTAGAACAATCCAGCTTGTGTTCACAATGGGTATCAAAATTGAGGGTTTGATTTCGTTACCAAAAATAGTGTTACAATTATATAATTTCGGAAAACTTTGAGCATGGAACCACCCATTAGTCACGGTAAGTGAAACATTAGAAGATTTTGTCCAATTTATTTGGAGGCAAATTTGATCCTAGTGTATTAGAGTTAACAATCGAACAGAAGAAGTCAAGATTTTCCAACTCCGATCTTGTCTTAAGAAATATTGTCAAGAATATCATATCAATCTTTGAATTGATTTTTAAATCAAGATGACTGTTTGTCCTTAATCTCGAATCAAATATTTGGAGCTTCCGAATCGATCCTAACCTGATCAAAATATTTATTCGGAATAAAAATCGTCTTGAATCCCTACTAGATTCAAAATTTTCTGCCATTCTTAGTGTGTATAAAATTTACAATTTGTTTTTGATGAATAGGAAGTTTAATATCTTATTGTTGATGCATGCTATTGATAAAAAAAAAACTTCGAGTAGTTGATCCCCAGGATTTATCATTTGGAAAAGATTTTATACGGTATTTGAAATTGGTGTTTTATATGCTTTATCAAATTATAATTATCCATTTATATCATATAGAGTGGTGTTAATGGATCGATGTTTGCATTAAACACAGTGGTGCATGAATGTAATATCAACTTATATTGTATTATTATTATTATTAATGTAGGATCTTCATCTTTTAGTATATGTCCGAATTTCATCTCATAATATTGTTGAAATAACAAAATACATGCATGTACAAGTTAAGACGCTGCCTAAGGGGAGCTTTAATAGTTATAGGGAACGTTTAAGTATTTTAAGTTATATTTTTTTTATATATTAGATAAAATTTTCAATATTTGACCAATCAATCTACTATTTGATTAATTAAACCAAGACGGGTGCTAATAAATTCTTAAGTGGTGTTGCTCTCTTGAAAAATTAATTTAATGTGTGTGATGGGAATTGAAACATGGAATAATCATTTTGGAAGGGGCTGGTGGTTTGTGTATTAAAGAAGGGAAAATGAGCCCAAAATAAAAATAATTTCGAAATTGTTTAAAAATTAAATAAAATCCTTTAACTGTTATAACATCTCTTTTTTAAATGTTAACTTTATTTATTATTTTATTATTTTATCTCTTATGAAATGTTTCAAAAAACAAACTTAGGAAATATGAATAAAGTAAAATGATGTGAAATTAAATACATTACATCTTTTAAAATTTCATTTAATTCAAATATTTAAAATTTTTTTTCCCATTATTAATCATTAAGGATATTTAAATAATCTTTCTTGATTCATATTTCTTAAGCATTTAAATTTTCCATAAGAGGCAAAATAATAAAATGATAAATAAAATTAATATTTAAGAGAGTTATTATAAAAACGAGAGTTTTGTTTTGATTTTAAACATAAAAAATATTTCCATTAGTTTTATCGAATATTAGAGAGATTATGTTCATTTTCCGCTAAAGAAAAACTAATATTAAAATCTATTGCTGATTACAAAATCGTCTTCGATTAATAAAACATCTGGGAAAAAATAACCCCAATTGACTCAAATAAATTTGTATCCTTTAAACCCTAATAATGTGAAAATACTTGCATACTTGCATTATAAGTTCTTAATATATAAATAAATGTAGGAGAGGTATGTCTTTTAAAAGTGCCTTGTGGGAAAGATATAAAGGTGAAGTTAGATATCCTCTAAATTAAAAGGATGCATCTCTCGGCCTTTAAAGGTATTAGGAAATGGTATAACACTTATGAGGGTTACACCCTAAACCAAAGAGTGTCTTCAAAGACACCATTTCATGCCTATAAATTAAGAGGCCTTGAGATCATTTGAAGCGTCCAGAAAATCATACAAGTTTTCCATTGTCTAGAGAGTCATTTAGAAAAAGAGAGAGTTTCCTCCATTTTCCTTGTTCAAGTTCTTGTAAAAGGAATGCATCTTCTATAAGAGACATCCAAGTAATCCTAGGAGAACGTTAGCCACAAAACCATCCATAGAGCACCAAGACGGGTGCTAATAAGTTCTTAAGGACAGAGACAACTTGACTTGGATTCAAGTTTTCAGGTTTTTCCAATTTTCACGGTTTATGTTCTATTTTGACATATTAGTGTATAATTAATTGAATGTAGTTTGTTAAATATGATTTAATAACACATATTACCCAACAATCTTAAGAACTTATTATATTTAAAGTGTTGTTAAATCAAATATTACATGTTTAAATAGTCTCGTGCCTGGAAAATGTATTATGTGCATGAAAAATACGCATGGGCGTTCAAATGCTCGACGAACGCGTAGACAAAAATTCATTTTTACGTAGTTTCGTTCGAACGCGTCTTCAAACGTAATTCGAACGCTAGTCTTCTGCTAAAGAATGTTCAAATGTGTTTACGAACGCAACACGAATGTGACCTCTTTGGAGAACTTCATTCGAACGCGTTTACGAACACTACACGAACGTGAACTCACAGGAAAGTTTTGTTCGAACGGATGAATGAACGTGATACTAACGAAATTAATCTTGAAATTATTTTAGATTCAAAAATAATAACATAGACTTAGATTAATTCATATTACCATATGATATACATGTATAGCGTATATGCAGTAATGTTAACTTAGTAAAATCATATACTATATTATTATAAACTTGATAATATAGGTTTACATTAATATTAGAGTTTTTAATTATCACAAGCATACACATAATGATAAAGTTGAAAATTAATTGTGTGTTGCATACTTGGCTGAGAATTAAAAGTGTAACTTTACACAAGTAATTCCATCCAAGCTTGATTGACTTATACATATACACATATAAATCTACACATATTTACTATTGTATTGTGAATTGAAGTGTAATACTAAGTTTGAATATCTAAGATATTCTATTGAGAAAATGTTTAAAAGATATTCCGTCAACAAGAATATAATAGCCTAAGTAGGTAGGGATTTAAAAGTGGTTACTTCGGACCTCCATCGTCATCTGGGAATTTTTCTTTATTCATTTATCATAAGAAACCTTAGTCGTAAATTCAATGACTTGTGTTATTTGGTACTACTGTCCAGTATAACAACGAATGGACTCTTAGTATATCACTTAAACAAGATCATATGTTTGATCGTTGTGTAATTTGTATTTTGTAGACTTATTGATTACTGTTGGTTTTTCTAATTACACATGGCTAGTGGAAATATCACAGTACCGGTCGCTCATTAGGAGAAACCGAAAAATTTTGGTGGAGCTGATGAGCGGAAAATATATCAATATTTACCGCCCCTTTAACTTAATATTTTGTTTAGTTTCTCGGGTTTGATGAACGTTTTGATGTGTTTTAGTTTATTTTGCAGATAAAATAATATCGGGTCTCAATGAAATCATTTAGGATGAAATATGGGTCAAATAAGGGCAATTATTGGACTTGATATTTTAATTTTGGAGATTGGAAACTTGAAAGGGCGTTTTGACGAAGTGCAGTTTTGGAAATTCCAGTTTTGCGCATCTGTCGTATTTTGGGCATAACTTTTTACTCTCGATATGGATTGAGCTGATTCAAGTTCCAGATTAAAGAAGACTCAAATATACAACTTGAAAGACAAAATAATTTCGAATTCTGAAGATTTCATGCCCGAAATTGATGAACCATCCAGAAGTGTGTAGTGTGTAATTATTAAAGTCACTTTCAATCATTTTCAAAGCAAAAAAATAAAAATAAAAAAATAATAAAAATTATCAAATCATCACCAAACATGATAAGAGATTAGTGGAGCAATTAATAATGGATTTGGTGGAGCAATTAGTGGAGCAATTAATAATTGATTTGGTGGATGATTTGATGGAGGCAAAATTTTGCCTATAAATACCAAGCCATTTCATTTGTAAAATTCATACTTTCTTCTAAGGAATTCCTTAAGAATACTAAGAAGATTGTATCTTGTTTGTTTATTTACAGCTTTCAGTAATTAATTTTCGTTTTCGCACTTTCTTTTCTTTACTTTTCAGTTTTTACTTTCCGCAATTTACTTTTACGCACAGTACTTTTCTTTATTTAATTTTCAGTTTTTACTTTTCAGTAATGAGGAGGTAACTCCCCTTTGCTGGGGTAAAAGGTAAAACTTTTATTACTAATATTTAGATTAATCTCCCTTAATTATAATATATAAACTAGTTAAAACCTGACTTAACGAGGATACCGCCATATTGGTCGGTTGGTAATTATTTAAATTGGTTTTAACCTGACTAAACTGGATACCGCCTGATTGGTCGGTTGGTAATTAATTATTAATTTGACTTAATCTGGATACCGCCTATATGGCTGGTTGGTAATTATCATGCAAAGTTAATATATTATATTAAGGGAGATATCTAAAATAGAAGTAATAAAAGTGGATCCTTTTACCTCAGCATTTTCTTTTATTGTAATTTTACTTTATTTACTTTTCAGCAATTTACTTTTAGCAATTTACTTTCAGCATTTACTTTTCAGCATGTAATTTTCAGTATTTAATTTTCAGCATTTACTTCAGCATTTACTTTTCAGCATTTAATTTTCAGTATTTTACTTTATGTCTTTTATTTTATTTAAGTTTTTTTTACTACCCGTAAATATGTGTCGTAACTAAGCCAATTATCTGGGGTTGTGATGAAATCCAATATCACCGGTTTATAAAGGGTTAAATTATAGTTTGGGTAATTTAAAGGTTTACTTATTAAGTCTTAAGCTTAATGCTTCTTGTTGTCTGATCACCAATAAGATTGATGTGGTAAATCTAAAATGAACTAGACATAGGGATTTTAGGTTTCAGCCTTAGACTTAATAGCCCACGATCTTCCTTGAGGATAGATAACCCTTTAATAGATTTCCTTACATGATAGACATATACCTGTCGGGCGGGGGTAGCTATAATTGGAACTTAAACTTAATGAATCCAGATAATTTGGTTGACATATGGTTCAATTGGGTTAAACTGGGTATTTGCGTCTGACCATCGACAGAGGCTTTTGCATAATTTAGTGTTTCAGGTTAGTAGTAACCGATTTATTACACAAACATAAAATAACCACCACTTCATCTTTAAAATGATATTGGAAGAAATCACAACCCTAGATAGTTTTTAATATTGAATTTTCTTAAAACCTACTTTCGAACAATTTTATTTACTTGTTTTTAAATTTAGAATCGTCACCATTTCAAATCAATCAAACAACCTGTTAGATACTAGTAATCATTTGACTTCATAAAATTAATAGATTAGATATTAAGTCCTCGTGGGATCGATATTTTTATACTACTTGAACGATACGTGCGCTTGCGTTATACGTGTGTGTTTACGCCGGTCAAGTTTTTGGCGCCGTTGCCGGGGACTTATTTATCTTTCACTATTAATTTAGGGGTTAGATACGTTACTTGTATCTAATTTCTTTTTACTTATTGTTTTTGTTTTCTTGTGTTTCAGGTTCTCAGAAACTACATGAGACGAACCAGAAGCTTTGAACTCCGATCCCTTGACCCAGAAATTGAAAGAACCATCAGACAGTTGAGAAGGGAAAGGCGAGAAGGCCAAGAAGCTTTAGTCAACATGGAACCTGAACCGTTGGAGGTTGCACCACCAATTCCCATTCGAGACAGAACCATTCCGGTGGTTGACAGACTCATTTCCTGTATTGTACTTCCTCCCTTACCAGCAAATGCGTGTGACATCAAAACATGCATTCAGATGATTCAGCAGTCAGTTCAGTTCGGGGGGAATGCAACTGAAGATCCTAATGCCCACATCAGTAACTTCCTGGAAGTTTGCGGTACTTTCAACTACAACAGAGCATCAGAAGAAGCAATGAGACTGCGAGTTTTCCATACTCCTTGAAGGACAGAGCTAAAGCTTGGCTACATTCACTACCAGCAGGTTCCATCACAACTTGGAACACTCTAGCCACCAAATTCCTTGCAAAACTTTCACTTTCCACCGGCCAGAACTGCAAAGTTGAGGAATGACATCACATCCTTTGTACAACAAGATTCAGAATCCCTCTGCGAAGCTTGGGAAAGGTACAAAGATTTGCTCCGGAAATGTCCTCACCATGAGATTCCAAAATGGCTTCAAGTCCAAACATTCTATAATGGACTTTCTGGAATAATGAGAACCACAATTGATGCTGCTGCTGGAGGAGCACTAATGGCAAAAGGAGAAGATCAGGCTTGGGATTTAATTGAAGAAATGGCCAACAATAATTCTTTGTGGCCAACAGAAAGGAGCATGATCCAAAGAATCGCAGGAATTTATGAAGTTGGAGCCAACACAGCACTGAATGTCAAGCTGGATATGATTTGCAAAAATCTGGAAACTCTTAACATGAAGGTTAATGGTGGATCCACAAGTTCATCATATAAAGGAGCACCAGAACCAGTTCAGCAGGAAGAGACAGTGAATTTTGTCAACAATTTCAACAGACAGGGGAACAATCATATTCCATTCCAACACCTACAACCCAGGGTGGAGGAATCATCCCAATTTTTCATGGAGCAACAATTCAGGCCAACAGCAAAACTTCCACCACCTGAATTCCAACAACAGAACAAAAGCCAGGAGCAGGCAAATGAACCAGGAATAACAGAAGTGTTGACCCACTTGAAAAATTAGAAGCAAAACACGACTCTCAAGCAGCAAGATATGATGCTATGTTTCAATCTCAATCAGCATTAATTCAAAGTCAATCTGCTTCTATTAAAGCACTGGAGAATCAAATGGGACAACTGGAAAATGCTCAGAGTTACAGACCGCCAGGTACCCTTCCTAGCAACACTGAGCCAAATCCAAGAAACATGGGGAAGGAACAATGTCATGCCATCATGTTAAAAAATGGTACAGAAATCAACAAAGATGTTGGAGCCAAAACAACTGCTGAGGAAGTTCCAAAAGAAACAAAGCAACAGATGGAGGAAAAAGAAGCAAAGGAAAAAGAACAGATCACTCCACCTCCACCTTTTCCTCAACGTCTTCAGAAGAACAAATTGGACAAGCAGTTTTCTCGGTTCCTGGAAATCTTCAAAAAGCTGCATATCAACATTCCATTTGCAGAAGCGTTGGAACAAATGCCCACCTATGCCAAATTCATGAAAGATATTCTTTCACGAAAGCGGAGATTGGGAGATTACGAGACAGTAGCATTATCAGAAGAATGCAGTGCTATCATTCAGAGGAAACTTCCCCCGAAGTTGAAAGATCCTGGCAGTTTCACTGTTCCTTGCGTCATAGGAGAACATAACTTTGGTAAGGCTTTATGTGATTTAGGTGCTAGTGTTAACTTGATGCCTTTTTCTATTTTCAGGAAATTACAGATTGGAGAAACAATGCCAACTTCAGTCTCACTGCAACTTGCTGATAGAACGCTCGTATTTCCAAGAGGCGTAGTTGAGGATGTGCTGGTCAAGGTTGACAAATTCATTTTCCCAGCAGATTTTATTGTCCTTGATATGGAGGAAGACGCAGACGTGCCAATCATCCTCGGGAGACCGTTCTTGGCTACAGGTCGAACCATTATTGATGTACAAAAAGGAGAACTAACCATGAGGGTACAAGACCAAGAAGTAACATTCAATGTTTTCAAGGCCATGAATTTCCCAGATGATGAAAAGAAGGAGGAATGTTTCAAACTCGATGTGATACACAGTACCATTCAGAACTCTGATGAAAGACAAAGTTCTACTGACAAACTTAAAACATGTCAATTGCCTGTGGAGCCTAAAGATAAAGCATCTTTTGCACTGAAAGAGCCAATTCTTGCTCTACAAGCAACAGAAGAGAAAAAGTTCCACCAGCTCAACGAATTGGAGGAATTTCACAATCAGCCTTTTGAAGATGCCAAATTGTACAAAGAAAAGGGCAAGAAAAGACATGATGAGAAGTTAGTGCGCATACAACTGGAACCAGGGCAGAAGGTACTGTTAAACAAATCAAGGGTGAAATTCTTCCCATGGAAGCCAAAATCACGGTGGTCAGGTCCATTTGTGATCACCAAAGTTTTACCAAATAGAGCCGTTGAGATACATGATCCTGACGCTAACAAAACTTTCAAGGTTAAAAACAAGCGTGTCAAGCACTACTGGGGAGAATCATTTGAGCGACAAAAAGAAAGTGTTACACTTTCAGATCCAGCTTAACGTTCGAGAAGTCAAGTCTGGCTGACGACTTTAAACTTAGCGCTAGCAGGGAGGCAACCCATGCAATTTTTGTATATATTGTGATTTGGTGTGATTTAATTTTGTGTGTTTAGTTTTTTTGCAGGTTAAGACATTTCAAGATGGAAGAAGCTCTCGCAAATCTTCACAAGCAATTTCCTTCTCTCCCTCAAAAATCTCTAATGAAAGTTTACAAAGCTCGCTTGGAACGGATGAGGTTACTGACGATCCATGGTGTTCCCAATGACATTCGTTGGGTAATTGAAGCACGAGTCCGATTGGCAGGTGAGTCTTCAGACTCTTTTATTTCACATCTGCCTGGTTTTGGAAGAAGCACCTATGCAAAGAAACGAAGAGCTAAGCAAATGGGTGTTTGTTACAAATGTGCACGTTGGAATTGCAATACTCGTTGTCGTTCTTTAGGAATGGTGTCTAATAATCGCGAAGACAAAATTAAATTCATTAGGGATGGCTTGAGTAAGGAGTCTTTAGATGATATATCTTCGACTCTTGAGACGCATCCCAGTGGATATGTTCACATAGCCTTTCGCAGATTACATACACAATTTCAAAAAGAAAGACAACAGTTAAGTCTTGGGAATCTGACTCAAAAACCATGTTTGCCAATTTATAAGAAAATTGGATGGGAAACTTGTCCTTGACGCATAGACGTTAATCAAGCTCTAATTCTTGTACATATTATATCTCTTTGTCTTTTCCTAATAATTTTGATTTGTTTTGTTGTTTTCTTTTATTTTTATTTTCTCCGACAGGATCCAGACCTTTTTGACCATATCACGATCTATTTTACTATTTTGTTACTAATCGTCCTTTGGAAGATACTTGTGCTATTTTTACTCACCCTTTTCAGGTACTATAAATTCAGCTCGTCAATGCACTTTTGAAGGCATCCTGATTTGAGAAAGAAATACATAAAAACATGGAAGCCACTTCAAGAAGACGAGTTGAAAATATTTGTGTGTTTTGCGGTAGTAGTGTTGGTACTAAACCACAATACATAGAAGCAGCACAGGAATTGGGTCGAGTCTTAGCTGCAAGGAATATGCACTTAATATATGGCGGAGGCAATCTTGGACTTATGGGGATCGTTTCAAAAGCCGTACAGGAAGGAGGTAGTAACGTTTTAGGAATCATCCCAAAACCCTTGGCAGAGGCAAATCTTATTGGATCATCAAACGGAGAGGAACTGATGGTGCCAGGTATGTCTGAACGACTGGTAGAAATGATTAACCGTGCTGATGCTTTTATTGCTTTGCCAGGTGGCTTGGGCACATTGGAGGAAATTTTTATAGTACTATCTTGGGCGAACCTGAACATACACCAGAAACCAATTGGGTTGCTGTTTAACGTTGATGGATTTTATGATTTTCTTTGTGTGTTTTTGATGATGCCCGAGAAATGGGTTCATATCAAAACCTTTAAAAGAACTCCTCTTTACTGCCAGAACTGCTCCGGATATAATAGACCAACTCTTAGCCTATGAACCACAAATTGACCCTGTCCTTTCAAAGATAAATTGGTCCGAGGATGATCGTGGTAAGAGGCGTCGTGTTAATCTGGATCTTAACCTTTAATCTCCTGTAGAATTTCAGCTAACCAGGTATTATCTTCTAAACTCTTCTACTACTGTTTAAGACATTGGGGACAATGTCTCATTTAGGTTTGGGGGAGAGAATTAGTTGATTAGTACCTTTTTTTTTAGTTGTGTGTTGTTTCTATTTTTAGTTCAAAATTTTTCGAAAAATACAAAAAATTGAAAAATTTTCAAAAATTACAAAAAATATTTTGTGTTTTTGTATTTTTATTTTGACTAAAAAGGTGAAATTGGTAAGAGATAGCTGAGTAAGGAGTTTCCACCACTCCTGAGACGTATCTCAAACCTAATTCGAAACAAGTTAATTTTTTTTTATTTTCTTTTGAATTATTTAATTTGTAAATTCTCCATAAAATTGACTAAAATGAATCTTCATATGCTCAGTTGACAGATATTATCAACATACATGGTAACATACGGACATGAGCTAAAATTGAAAAGTTTGTAATATTCAGTGCTCTAGTTTAATTGGAGGAAGCATCTCAAAAAGCAATGGAGTAAAAAAAAAAAAAAAAAACGTCCGAGATCCGAGTTATTAAGTCTGTAAGGGTGTTTTGACACCTAGTGCCCTAAAACCAACTGGTTTGGGAGTCATTGGCCCAAAGCTCGCTACATGGATCAAAGATGCTGCAAAATATATATATATATATCTGAAGTCTGAGTAATTAAGTCTGTAGGGGTGTCTTAACACCTGGTGCCCTAAAGCCAACTGGTTTGGGAGCCACCGACCCAACACTCGCTACATAGATGGAAGATATTGTATATAAATAAAAAATAGAAAAAAAAATCAAAGAAAAAAACAGAAAAATGAGAAAAATTATTCCATTGCTAGCAAAAGGTATTAAATCTGATAGAACTTTAGGACAAAAATATTACTCTCTTATCAACTGCACTTATGACTGTTGTGGGCAAAAATGAGTTGTTTAATATTTTGTTGGCTGTGTATATGAAGAATGGTAAAATTAATCGGAGAATTTACTTATTCTGTAATTTAGAATGAAACAAAACAACTATTGACTTGGAGTAGAAGTTTCACATGATTAGTCACTAACTTCTTTATTCTATTTTCTATTGTCTTTTTGCTTTTGTGTGCATTAGTTTTATTATCTTTTTACTTTTGTAAAACGTTTGTGGGTATCGTTGCTGTAAGCCCTCACGAGACTACAACTCGTCCACTAGGGACACCTAGGGGTTTAAAGGCTTGTTGCATATGCTAAATGCAACCGTGATCCCTACGAAAGTGGCTTAGTTTAATTTTATTTTTATTTTGTTGTTTTGCTCGAGGACTAGCAAAATGTTAGGTTTGGGGGTGTGATGAGCGGAAAATATATCAATATTTACCGCCCCTTTAACTTAATATTTTGTTTAGTTTCTCGGGTTTGATGAACGTTTTGATGTGTTTTAGTTTATTTTGCAGATAAAATAATATCGGGTCTCAATGAAATCATTTAGGATGAAATATGGGTCAAATAAGGGCAATTATTGGACTTGATATTTTAATTTTGGAGATTGGAAACTTGAAAGGGCGTTTTGACGAAGTGCAGTTTTGGAAATTCCAGTTTTGCGCATCTGTCGTATTTTGGGCATAACGTTTTACTCCGATATTGGATTGAGCTGATTCAAGTTCCAGATTAAAGAAGACTCAAAGATCTACAACTTTGAAAGACAAAATAATTTCGAATTCTGAAGATTTCATGCCCGAAATTGATGAACCATCCAGAAGTGTGTAGTGTGTAATTATTAAAGTCACTTTCAATCATTTTCAAAGCAAAAAAATAAATTAATAAAAAATAATAAAAATTATCAAATCATCACCAAACATGATAAGAGATTAGTGGAGCAATTAATAATGGATTTGGTTAGTGGAGCAATTAGTGGAGCAATTAATAATTGATTTGGTGGATGATTTGATGGAGGCAAAATTTTGCCTATAAATACCAAGCCATTTCATTTGTAAAATTCATACTTTCTTCTAAGGAATTCCTTAAGAATACTAAGAAGATTGTATCTTGTTTGTTTATTTACAGCTTTCAGTAATTAATTTTCGTTTTCGCACTTTCTTTTCTTTACTTTTCAGTTTTTACTTTCCGCAATTTACTTTTACGCACAGTACTTTTCTTTATTTAATTTTCAGTTTTTACTTTTCAGTAATGAGGAGGTAACTCCCCTTTGCTGGGGTAAAAGGTAAAACTTTTATTACTAATATTTAGATTAATCTCCCTTAATTATAATATATAAACTAGTTAAAACCTGACTTAACGAGGATACCGCCATATTGGTCGGTTGGTAATTATTTAAATTGGTTTTAACCTGACTAAACTGGATACCGCCTGATTGGTCGGTTGGTAATTAATTATTAATTTGACTTAATCTGGATACCGCCTATATGGCTGGTTGGTAATTATCATGCAAAGTTAATATATTATATTAAGGGAGATATCTAAAATAGAAGTAATAAAAGTGGATCCTTTTACCTCAGCATTTTCTTTTATTGTAATTTTACTTTATTTACTTTTCAGCAATTTACTTTTCAGCAATTTACTTTCAATTTATTTCACATTACTTTTCATTTTCAGCATTTAATTTTCAGTATTTAATTTTCAGCATTTACTTTCAACATTTACTTTTCAGCATTTAATTTTCAGTATTTTACTTTATGTCTTTTATTTTATTTAAGTTTTTTTTACTACCCGTAAATATGTGTCGTAACTAAGCCAATTATCTGGGGTTGTGATGAAATCCAATATCACCGGTTTATAAGGGTTAAATTATAGTTTGGGTAATTTAAAGGTTAAGATTGATGTGGTAAATCTAAAATGAACTAGACATAGGGATTTTAGTTCAGTTTCAGCTTAGACTTAATAGCCCACGATCTTCCTTGAGGATAGATAACCCTTTAATATTTCCTTACAGGATAGACATATACCTGTCGGGCGGGGGTAGCCATAATTGGAACTTAAACTTAATGAATCCAGATAATTTGGTTGACATAGACATATGGTTCAATTGGGTTAAACTGGGTATTTGCGTCTGACCATCGACATAGGCTTTTACATAATTTAGTGTTCCAGGTTAGTAAACCGATTTATTACACAAACATAAAATAACCACTTCATCTTTAAAATGATATTGGAAGAAATCACAACCCTAGATAGTTTTTAATATTGAATTTTCTTAAAACCAACTTTCGAACAATTTTATTTACTTGTTTTTAAATTTAGAATCGTCACCATTTCAAATCAATCAAACAACCTGTTAGATACTAGTAATCATTTGACTTCATAAAATTAATAGATTAGATATTAAGTCCTCGTGGGATCCATATTTTTATACTACTTGAACGATACGTGCGCTTGCGTTATACTTGTGTGTTTACGCCGGTCAGGAGCAAACTTTAAAAAATGGCAGAGCAAATTGTTGTTATACCTGACAACACTGCAGTTGTCTAAGTACCTCAATGATCAGCCGAGTCATGTGGAGGGAGAAACGGAAACGGCCAAGCAACTGCGAGAAGAGACATGGTCGTCGGGAGACTTCTTGTGGAAGAACTACTTCTTGGGAGGACTTGACAATATCATGTACATTATGTATCAAGACATGACTTATGCGAAGATTCTCTGGAAATCTCTCGAGAAAAAATACAAAACTAAGGATGCCGGACAAAAGAAATTTATCGTGGGTAGGTTCTTGGACTATAAAATGGTAGATTCAAGGATGATGATATCTCAGTTGGGTGAACTACAATGAATCATTCATGAAATATTTGATGAGGGGATAAACTATGCGAGACGTTTCAAGTTTCCACATCATTGAAAAGTTGCCTTCATCATGGAAGGACTTCAGGAGCTATCTGAAACACAAAAGAAACATATGAATCTTGAAGACCTTGGAGTTCGATTGAGGATCGAATAGGACAACATGAAGTTCGAAAAGGCTAGCTACAAGATTATGGAGTCTAAGGCCAACATCGTCGAGGGTGGAAATGATAGAAAAAGAGAAAGAATAGTGGATATGATTCTTCCCAAGCAAACAAGAAGTTCAAGGGGAAGTGCTACAACTGTGGGAAAAACGGTCACATGGTAAAAGACTGCAGAAACAAAAAGTCTCAGGACAAGGCAAGAAAAAGAAAAATGAGGCTCATGTCATTGAGGATGAGCAGATAACTGATGAGATCTCAGAGATGAACCTCTCAGAACCTAGAGAGTCTCACTAATGAGATATACTCGTAGGGCACTAGGACAACTTTTATAAATAATACAGATTATTTATAAGTCGTTTAACGGTTAAACGATAATGCATGCGTTTGGGATCTTTCGGCTATTTGTTAAATGTCAAATTGTGATATTTGATATTTATTAATTAATATATGTATTTTGATTATTTAATGTAAATATAATACATATATTTAAGATATTTGTATTTAATTATTTGATTATTTAAATGTTAAATAATTAAATTAATTAAATAATAAATATCTTTCTTACTTTATTAAAGTAAACAAATGGTATGTTTTAGTTGGATTAAATTGCCTATATTTATTGGATAAATTGGCATGATTTAATTGGTTTATTTGTGATAAACATTAAATTGTTTAATGGATTTACACCACAAATTTATTAAATCTTATCCATTTATTTATTGGAATAAAATTGAAATACTTGGCTTATGTTTTTTTTCCTATTTTTTGCCATGGCTTAGAGAATATATAAGCCTTGTTTCAATTTTTTTATTTCATTATTCAAGAACCCTAAAATCATATACAAAGAGCGTTTGAGAGAAAAGAAGAGAGAAAATAAGAAAGAAAACAAAAAGAAAACTTGGATTTTTCGAAAATTAGTAAGTTTTTCCTTACTTTCTTCTTCATGAAAAATGTTTATATGACTCTAGGCTTCAATATGTGTAGCTTATATTTTTCTCTACTCTTTTGTGTATGTATTTTGATGGTTGGGAACTTGGAAGAAAGATGAAAGCATGTATGTTAAATAAGAATGCATGAAATTAGTTTATATGTATTCTTTTAACAATTTGATGGTGTTGTTGCCATTCGAAAGTTACTTAGGCACTCATAAATGACCTAGAATTGTTCTTGAATTGTTTCATGATGGTGAGACTAGTTTGGTGTGGTAAGAATTGAATTAAAGTGTTGAATTTAATTAATTTGGTGTTAATTTGTCAATATGTGGAAATTGTAAAATTAGGGTTCATAACCTTCTCCAAATTTGGGGCTTTTCATATATGTGATGTAATTTGATGTATATATGAAGTATATTTGATAAGTGCGGTTTATACCCACTTATTCCGACATCCTTAGCCTATTATTTTGTTATGGATTGAGTCGTTTAATGTCATTTATAGTTCATTTTATGTCTTGTTTGTAGGAAGCATTAGAATATCAAAAATGAGGAAATACGCGTGTTTCGGGACCTATCGGGAGCATCGGACTCAAGAACCGGCAAAACCAGTATCAGTTGCGCACTGAATTTGAAAAGGCTATACTTTTTTATCTAGAAAGAGTTACGAGACCCATAATATATCGTTTTGCATGTACTCAATGAGATCTAGACAATTATGTGCACTGGCTCCGCGGTGCCCAAGTTCTTGGCGCCGCGGCTCCGCGGCAAAAACCAGTCCCATACAATTTCCTTCGAGCGTCCCAGAGCGACCAAATATCACAATTTTAGGGTTTTTAGTGGCATAATGACCCCAAGGCTTTATTATAAATAGATTAGTTCGTCCAAACTCAAGGGATGGGGCTAATACACAGCACAAAATACAAGAATACATATTTTTAGAGATCCAAGGAGGAGGATTGAAGAGCGACATGAGAAGACGAATGCAGTGACGTCTGAAGAGGAAGAGATTTAATTCGGGTTTTATCTTATTGTTTCTTTCTTAGAACTCTAATGATTTCCATTATATTCATGACTTGTTTTTGTTGTTTTTATCTTTAGTCATGAACTAACTCCTTAATTCCTGAGAATGATGTAACTGATGCTTGAACCTTGTAATTATTTGTCAATTTTGTTATGAAGTTTTATTCAGTTTATTTGTATTTTCTTGAGTTTAATGTCTTGTGTTTGCTGGCCACAAATATGATGATGTATGTTTAGAATCTATCACTCGAGAGAGAGGATTTTGAATAGATCTAGAGAATATAATTTAGGAGTTTTATAGAGTTTGAGAGAATATATAAGTTTCTTTGAAGTCGTTAATATATAATCAAAAAGCGTAATGAGTTGTTAACTACTAGATTTTTATAGAGATATCGAAGTCTGTAGTTGATGATATTTTCACTGATGCTCGAGAGAGAGAGTGGATAACTTCAGAGTCTTGACTTATAAACAATATAACTGAACAATGATTAATTGGCAAGACAAATACATAGGGGATAGCTAGGTGAATTCAGACTCTAGAATCTCTATCGTATTAGTTCCTCATGTATAATTATTTTTATATTTATTTATTAAAATCATTATTATTTGTTTTCTAAATAAAGTTAGGATTATAAATTGTAGTATTTAGTGCGAGTTAACGCAATCCCTGTGGGTTCGACACTCTAAACTCATTTATATTAAAACTTGACACCGTACACTTGCGGTATGATATAAAATATCACAACACGTTTTTGGCGCCGTTGCCGGGGATTGTTTGTTTAATTCACATTAATACTACTACCAAGTAATCTTAGCTTTAATTTAGATTTATATCTTTTATTTTTATTTTATTTTATTTTATTTAGTTTATTGATTTTTTTCTTTTTCTTTCGGTGCTTCAGTGAATGTGAAAATCCACAAGTCTCGACTCGCTCCTGTTTGATCCTGAAATAGAAAGAACAACAAGGAGACTAAGGAAAGAAAGGAAAATTGAACAAGAAGTAATGACAGCTGAAAACAGAGAGATCAACCCACGTCAGGTGGCAATCAGAGATCACTTCAAGCCGATCATTGATGATACCTATTCTGGGATTGCCCATAAACCAATCAACGCCAACAATTTTGAGTTAAAACCTACATTGATCAACATGGTACAAAGGAATCAGTTTGAGGGTTCAGCTGTAGAAGATCCCAACTAGCACTTAAGGATGTTCCTGGAGATCGCAGATATTATAAAGATTAATGACGTGAGTAAAAAGACCATCAGGCTACGCTTATTCTCATTCTCTTTACGGGATAAAGAGTGGGATTGACTTCAATCAATACAGACGGGGAGTATCATGACATGGCAGGATATGGCCACAAAATTTCTTGAGAGGTTCTTTCCACCAGCTAAATAAGCTCAACTGAGGGCAGAAATTAGCATATTTAAGCAGCTGGAGACTGAGACTTTGTATGAAGCATGAGAGTGATTTAAGGATCTACTACGAAGATGCCCACAACACGATTATGCAGACTGGGTCCAGATTCAGTTGTTCTATAATGGGATGAATCGTTTGAATAGGACTGTGGTTGATGCATCAGCTGGAGGAGCTTTATTCAAGAAATCAGCTGAGGACGCCTACAATCTGTTAGAAGAAATAACCATTAACCATTTTTAATGGCCAAGTGAACGCGCTATGGTGACCAAAGTGGCTGGAATACATGAAGTAGACCCTCTTGTGGCACTTACAGCTCAGATTTCCACCTTATCAACTCAAGTTGCAGCCCTCACAAATCCACGAGCACAATCATCAATTTTAAGTTTTTTTTTTTTAATTTTTTTTTATGTATTTGATAGTAAATCATAAGTCTAATGATGAAATTGAGTGTTTTGATGAAATTTTAGAAACGATAAGTCCTAATTGATTTTTATCTGATGCCTTGAGTAGATGATCTATGTTAGACTCGTAAGCACTTAATAATAGGTTTTTAGCAGTAAGAACCTAAGTAGTTGACAAAGTGACTATTTGAAGAAATTGTTTGCTGATGAATGACCGTTTGCTTAGATATTTATCTCATTATGCTAGTATTATGATGTATGGTATGATAAGAAACGGAAAAGAAAAAGAAACCCCTATAACCGATAAGCGTGAAGCTACCCATGGGTGAGTGTTAGGACCACCATGAGGAGAAATGCTACCTTAAAAAGTAGGTGTGTTTGAAAAAAAAACAGAAAAAGAAGAAAATAAAATCATACCATACGAAGCAAAGAAAGACAAATGCAGAATAAATTTGAGATATCTAGGTTGGTTTGACCCATCGGATCGCAATTTTTGAGACGAAATCATTGAGTTGGCTTACTTATGAGTCAAGTTGTGAATGAACCTTTACACACACACCAGTGAGTCTGGCTTAGATGGTTTATTCAAGAACTTGGATTTGAGTCGCAGTTGAGTACTTTGAAGGTTCTCTGATTTCATTGATAAGAATTCTTTGAGGACAACAATATGCATAACTATCGGGATTATTTTATTAATTTTTCTTTGTTTCATATTTTTGCATGATTGTGTGTGAATGACGTTTGTGGGTGTCGTCGTTGTAAGCCCTCACGAGACTATAACACATCCACTAGGGCCGCCTAGGGGTTTAAAGGCTTGTTGCATACGCTAAATGCAATCGTGATCCCTATGAAAGTGGCTTAGTTAATTTAGTTATTTTTATTTGTTTATTTGTATTTATTTTTTATTTTGTCTTTTGTTCGGGACTAGCAAAATCTTAAGTTTGAGGGTGTTTGATAAGTGCGGTTTATACCCACTTATTCCGACATCCTTAGCCTATTATTTTGTTATGGATCGAGTCATTTAATGTCATTTATAGTTCATTTTATATCTTGTTTGTAGGAAGCATTAGAATATCAAGAATGAGCAAATACGCGTGTTTCGGGACCTATCGGGAGCATCAGACTCAAGAACCAGCAAAACCAGCATCAGCTGCGCACTGAATTTAAAAAGGCTAAAACTTTTGATCTAGAAAGAGTTACGAGACCTATAATATATCGATTTGCATGTACTCAATGAGATCTAGACAATTGTGTGCACTGGCGCCGCGGCGCCCAAATTCTTGGTGCCACGGCAAAAACCAGTCCCATACAATTTCCTTCGAGCGCCCCAGAGCGACCAAATATAACAATTTTAGGGTTTTTAGAGGCATAATAACCCCAATGCTTTATTATAAATAGATTAGTTCATCCAAACTCAAGGGAGGAGGCTAATACAAAACACAAAATACAAGAATACATATATTTAGAGATCCAAGGAGGATGATTGAAGTGCGACATGAGAAGACGAAGGCGGTGACGTCCGAAGAAGAAGAAATTCAATTCGGGTTTTATCTTCTTGTTTCTTTCTTAGAACTCTAATGATTTCCATTATATTCATGACTTGTTTTTATTGATTTCCATTATAGTCATGAACTAACTCCTTAATTCTGGAGAATGATGTAACTGATGCTTGAACCTTGTAATTGTTTGTCAATTTTGTTATGAAGTCTTATTCAGTTTATTTGTATTTTCTTGAGTTTAATGCCTTGTGTTTGCTGGCCACAAATATGATGATGTTTGTTTAGAATCTATCACTCGAGAGATGAGATTTTGAATAGATCTAGAGAATATAATTTGGAGTTTTATGGAGTTCGAGAGAATATATAAGTTCATTTGAAGTCGTTAATATAGAATCACAAAGCGTAATGAGTTGTTAACTACTAGATTTTTATAGAGATATCAAAGTCTGTAGTTGATGATATTTTCACTGATGCTCGAGATAGGGAGTGGATAACTTCAGAGTTTTGACTTATAAACAATATAACTGAACAATGATTAATTGGCAAGACAAATACATAGGGGATAGCTAGGTGAATTCAGACTCTAGAATCTCTATCGTATTAGTTCCTCCTGTATAATTATTTTTATATTTATTTATTAAAACCGTTATTAGTTTTTTTCTAAATAAAGTTAGGATTATAAATTGTAATATTTAGTGCGAGTTAACGCAATCCATATGGGTTCTGATCGGTGCGTAATCACACGCGTATAACACAAGCGCACGTATCGTTCAAGTAGTATAAATGTATCGATCCCATGAGGACTTAATACCTAAGCTATTAATTATTGAAGCAAAATTTTTACTAGTATCTAATAGATTAATTGTTGATCGGATGGTGATTTAATACTTAAAACAAGTAAATAAAATGGCGCGAAAGTAGGTTGAAAATTCAATATTAATAAACTATCCATGGTTGTGAATCTTTCCAATATCTTTTTAAAGATGAAGTGGTTATTTTACATTTGTGTAATATATTAGTTTACTAACCTGGAACAAGAAATTCTGCAAAAGCCTCTGTCGATGGTCAGATACAAATACCAAGTGTAACCCAATTAAACCATATATCTATGTTAACCAAGTTACCTGAATTCATTAAGATTAAGTTCCAATTATGGCTACCCCCGCCCGACAAGTATTTGTCTATCCTGTAAGGAAATCTATTAAAGGGTTATATATCCTCAAGGAAGATCGTGGGCTATTAAGTCTAAGGCTGAAACCTAAAATTCATTTGTCAAGTTTATTTTAAGTTTACCAAATCAATCTTATTAGTGGCCAGTTAACAAGAAGCATTAAACTTAAGACTTAATGAGTAAACCTTTATATTACCCAAACTATAAAATAACCCCTTATAAACTGGTGATATTGGAATTTATCACAACCCCAGATAACAGACTTAGTTACGACACATATTTACGGATAGTAAAAGCTTAAATAAAATAAAAGACATAAAGTAAATGCTGAAAAGTAAATGCTGGAAAATAAATGCTGGAAAGTAAATGCTGGAAAGTAAAAAAAAATGTAAAATTACAATAAAAGAAAATGCTGAGGTTAAAGGATTCACTTTTATCACTACTATTTTAGATATCTCCCTTAATATAATATATTAACTTTGCGTGATATTACCAACCATCCATATAGGCGGTATCCTGATTAAGTCAAATTAATAATTAATTACCAACCGACCAATTAGGGGGTATCCATGTTTAATCAAATTAAAACCAATTTATAATTAAGTCCAACCACCAATATAGCGATATCCTCATTAAGTCAGGTTTTAACTAGTTTATATATTATAATTAATGGAGATTAATCTAAAAATTAGTAATAGAAGTTTTGCCTTTCATCCCAGCAGAAGAAAGTTACCTACTCATACTGAATAGTAAAAACTGAAAAAGTAAAGAAAAATATGTACTATTGCGTAAAGTAAATAAAATTAATTACAGAAAACTGAAAATAAACAAGAAAGATACAATCTTCTTGGTTTTCTTAAGGAATTCCTTAGAAGAAAGCATGGAATGAATTCTGAAATTCGGCCTCAATTTATAGACATTTTTTGCGCTTGCGTGTCGTGACGCGCGCAACCATACGCTTCGCTACGCACGTTGATCTTTGACACGTGGTGCTTAGCTTCGCGAGATGGTGACACGAGTCAGGCGGCTGCTGAATTATTGTGCTGATGACACAAGTCCAGCGCACGTTAGCTGATTTCATGTGATAGTGACACGTGGCAGGCACATGTTAGCAAGGGTGATTGTCGGCATCATGTGATGGTGACACGTGTCCGGCGTATTTTAGCAGATTTGATATGATGTTGACACGTGGCAGGCGCATGTTAGTAAGGGCGCATTTTAGCAGACTTCGGTGCACGTTAGCGGTCGCGACGTAATTCTTGATGCGCATCGCGACGTCCAAATTGCCATTTTGCCCTTTTATTCGTTTTTCACTGTTTTGGCCCAAATTTGATTCCAGATAGTCCTGAAACTTTATTTATCTACAAAATAACATAAAACACATCAAAATATTCACAAAACTCAAGAAACTATACAAAATATTAAGTAAAATGAGTGAGAATTAGTGATCTATTTACCACTCATCACACCCTCAAACCTAACATTTTGCTAGTCCTCGAGCAAAACAACAATATAAAATAACATAAACATCTTTAAAATAAAATTAAGCTAAGCCACTTTCGTAAGGATCATGGTTGCATTTAGCATATGCAACAGGCCTTTAAACCCCTAGGTGTCCCTAGTGGACGAGTTGTAGTCTCGTGAGGACTTACAACAATGATACCCACAAACGTCAATCTAAAACTAATGCACACAAAAGTAAAAAGACAAGAGAAAAGAGAATAAACAAGTTAATGACTAAACATGTGAAACTTCTTATCCAAGTTAAGAGTTGTTTTCTTTCTTTTTAAATTACCGAATAAGTAAAATCTCCGATTATTTTTACCATTCTTCATATACACACCCAACAAAGTATTAATCAGCTCATTGCCCACAATATTCACAAGTGTAGTTGAAAAGAGAACAATATTTGTGTCCTAAAGTTATATCAGAATTCACACTTTTTTTTAAACAATAGAATATTTTTCTGATTTTTTTATCCCATTGCTTTTTTTATGCTTCTTCCAATTAAACTAGAGCACTGAATATTACAAACTTTTCAATTACAACTCATGTCCGTATGTTATCATGTATGTTGATAATACCTGTCAACTGAACATATGAAGATACAATTTAGTTAGCATTATGGAGAATTCACAAATTAAATAATTCAAAAGGAAATAAACAAAAATAAACTTGTTCCGAAATAGGTTGAGATACGTCTCAAGAGTGAAAATTCATTACACAGCTATCTCACACCAATTTCACCTGATTAATCAAATTAAGAACACAAAAACACAAAATATTTTTAATTTTTTAAAATTTTTTATTTTTTTTTGAATTTTTTGAAATTTGTTTGACTAAAAATAACAAAATATAAACAAGATACTAGTCAACTATTCCCCTCCCCCAAACCTAAATGAGACATTGTCCTCAATGTCTTAAAAAGTAGAAGATGAGTTTAGAAGATAGTACATGGTTAGCTGAAATTCTACATCTAAATGGGAAATTAAATGTTAAGATCCAAATTTATCTGACGCTTTTTAGCATAATCATTATCGGACCAGTTTATCTTGGAAAAGATAGGGTCAATTTGTGGTTCAAAGGCTAAAATTTGGTCAATTAAATCCTAGGTATTTCTGGCAGTGAAGAGGAGTTCTTTTTACAGGTTTTGACACGAACCCATTTCTCCGGGAATCATCAAGAAATACACAAAGAAAATCATAAAATCCATCAGCATTAAAAAGTCCAATCGATTTCTATTGTATGTTCAAGTTCGCCTAAGATAGTACTGTAAAAATTTCCTCCATCGTACCCAAGCCACATGGCAAAGCAATAAATGCATCAACACGGTTAATCATTTCCACAAGTCGCTCGGACATACCTGGCACGATTAGTTCTTCTCTGTTTGATGGTCCTATAAGATTCGTCTCCGCCAAGGGTTTTGAGATGATTCCCAAGACTTGACTGTCTCATTCCTGTACAGTCCTTGAAACGATCCCCATTAGTACAAGATTGCCACCGCCATATATTAAGTGTATATTCCTTTCTGCTATGACTCGACCCAATTCATGTGCTGCTCCAACGTATTTTGGCTTAGAACCAACACTAGTACCGCAAAATACACATATGTTTACAACTCGTCTTCTTGAAGTAGCTTCCATTTTTATTGTATTTCTTTCTCAAATCTGGATGCCTTCAAGAGTGAAATGATGAGTTGAATTTATAACACTTGAAAAAGGGTGAGTAATAATAGCACTAGTACCTGTGAAATGACAATTATTAGCTAAAAAGCAAAATAGATCGTGAAAAGTCAAAAAGTCTGGATGCTGTCGGAGAAAATAAAAGAAAATGACAAAACAAATCAAAATTATTAGGAAAAGACAAAGAGATACTAATATTTACAAGAAGTAACGGCTTGAATGACGTCTATGCGTCAGGGACAAGCTTCCCATCCAATTTTCTTATAAATTGGCAAACATGGTCTTTTAGAGTCAGATTCCTGAGACTTAACTGTTGTCTTTCTTTTCGGAATTGTGTATATAACATGTGAATTGAATGATGCACATATCCACTGGAATGCGTCTCAAGAGTCTTAGATATGTCATCCAACAACTCCTTACTCAAGCAATCCCTAATGAATTTAATTTTATCTTCACGATTATCAGAAACCATTCCTAAAGAACGACAACAAGTATTACATGTCATACGAGCACATTTATAGCAAACACCCATTCTTTTGGCTCTTATCTTTTTAGCATAGGTGCTTCTTCCTAAACCAGACAGATGTGAAATAAAAGAGTCAAAAGACTCACCTGCCAACCGGACCCGTGCTTCAATAATCCAACGAATGTCATTAGGAATACCTTTGATCATCAGCAGTCTCATCCGTTCCAAACGAGCTTTGTAAACTTTCATCAGAGAGTTTTGAGGAGAGAATGAAATTGCTTATGAAGATTTACAATAGCGTCTTCCATTGTGAAATGACTTTACCTGAAAAAATTAAACATACAAAAATAAAACACACCAGATCACAATATATACACAAATTGTATGGGTTGCCTCCCTGCTAGCGCTAAGTTTAAAGTCGTTAGCTAGACATGACTGCTCGAACATTAGGCTGGATTTGAAAGTGTGACACTTTCTTTTTGTCGCTTAAATGATTCTCCCCAGTAGTGATTGACACGCTGGCTGTTAACTTTGAATGTTTCGTTAATTTTGGGATCAAGTAACTCAACGGCTTCATATGGCAAAACCTGAGTGATTACAAATGAACCTGACCACCTTGATTTCAACTTTCAGAAAAAGTTTCAACCTTGAATTATATAACAACATCTGCTGCTTTGGTTCCAGTTGTCTGCATACTATTTTTCGATCATGCCATTTCTTGGCCTTTTCTTTGTATAATCTGGCATTCTCATAAGCCTGTAGGCGAAATTCCTCCAATTCGTTGAGTTGGTGGAGTCTTTCTTCTCCTGCTACTTGTAGATCAAGATTTAACTTTTTCAGTGCCCAGTACGCCTTATGTTCAAGCTCAACTGGCAGATGGCATGCTTTCCCAAACACCATTCGATATGGAGACATACCGATGGGTGTCTTGTAAGTTTTCCGGTAGGCCCATAATGCGTCATCCAGTTTTGTAGACCAGTCCCTCCTTGTTGATCCAACGGTTCTCTCCAAGATTTTTTTGATCTCCCTGTTTGAAACTTCAACCTGTCCATTTGACTGTGGATGGTAGGCAGTGGAAACTTTTTGAGTAACTCTGTATTTGGATAGGAGTGCATCGAAATATCTGTTGCAGAAATATGTGCCACCATCGCTGATAATTGCCCGAGGTGTTCCAAAGCGAGTGAAAATATTCCTTTTAAGGAATTTTATCACCACTTTTGAATCATTTGATGATAGTGCAATTGCTTCAACCCATTTGGAGACGTAGTCTTCTGTAACTAGTATGTACAAGTTTCCGAATGATGGAACAAAGGGTCCCATAAAGTCAATCCCCCATACATTAAATATCTCCACTTCCAGAATATTTTGCAGAGGTCCTTCATTTCTCCTTGAAATATTTCTCGTTCTCTGGCACCTGTCACATTAAAGAGCAAATAGATAAGCATCTTTAAAAAGAGTGGGTCGGAACAAACCTGATTGTAGGACTTTGGCTGCAGTTTTATTTCCACTGAAGTGTCTGCCATATGGTGATGAATGACAATACTGCAGGACATTGTTGACCTCTTCTTATGGAACACAGCATCACAATAATTGATCAGCACAATGTTTGAACATGTACGACTCATCCCAGACATAGTGCTTGACTTTTTTGAAGAACTTCTTCCGTTGCTGAGTTGTCCATTCCAACAGCCATTTTCCCGATACTATGTAGTTGACATAGTCAGCATACCAAGGGACATCATGTTGTTTTATGGCAAATAATTGTTCATCTGGAAAAGTTTCTTTGATTGTAAGTTCTTTGCCAGCTGTTTCTCCATTCTCGAGCCTCGATAAATGATCTGCCATTTGGTTTTCTGTTCATTTCCTGTCTCGGATCTCCACGTCAAATTCTTACAGTAGAAGTATCCAACGGATCAATCTGGGTTTGGCATCTTTCTTCACGATCAGGTATTTGATTGCTGAATGATCTGTGTAGACCACCACTTTGGGACCCAGTAGATAAGAGCGGAATTTATCAAAAGCGAACACAACTGCAAGTAACTCATTTTCAGTGGTTGTGTAGTTGAGTTGAGTTTCATTCAGAGTTATGCTGGAGTAGTAAATGGTATGGAAGATTTTTGCTTTGCGTTGTCCCAAAACTGCACCTACAGCAAAATCACTAGCATCACACATCACTTCAAATGGAAGGGTCCAGTCTGGTGCTACAATGATGGGAGCAGAGACCAGCTTATATTTCAAGATCTCAAAAGCTTCGAGGCATTCTTTGGTGAAGTTGAAAGGCACATCATTCTCCAGAAGATTTCACAGAGGTTTAGCAATCTTTGAGAAATATTTGATAAATCTCCTGTAAAAGCCAGCATGTCCGAGAAAACTCTGAATCCCTTTGACAGATGTTGGTAGAGGTAGTTTTTCAATTGTTTCGATCTTTGTTTTGCCTATCTCGATTCCCTTTTGTGAGATCTGATGTCCCAGAACGATGTCTTCCTACACCATGAAGTGGCATTTCTCCCAATTGAGTACCAGGTTGGTATCTTCGCATCTTTGTAACACTTGTTCCAGATTTTGCAAGCAGTGGTCGAAAGAGTCTCCAAAAAAAAAAAAATCATCCATGAAAACCTCCATGCTTTGTTCCAGCATATCTGAGAATATGGCCGTCATGCAATGTTGAAATGTGGCAGGAGCATCACATAGTCCAAATGGCATCATGCGGAAAGCAAAAGTACCATACGAGCATGTAAATGTGGTTTTCTCCTGATCTTCTAGGGCGATGGCAATCTGATTGTACCCCGAATATCTGTCCAGAAAGCAATAGAATTCATGTCCTGCCAATCTGTCTAGCATATGGTCAATGAATGGCAGCGGCAAATGATCCTTCATTGTGGCTTTGTTTAGCTTCCTGTAGTCCATGTATACTCTCCAACCAATCACCGTTCTTGTTGGAATCAGCTCATTCTTTTCATTTGTGACTACAGTAATTCCTCATTTCTTCGGAATACATTGCATAGGACTCACCCAAGTGCTGTCAGAGATGGGGTAATGATGCCAGCATCCAACCATTTGATAATTTCTTTCTTCACGACCTCATTCATGATTGGATTTAGTCTACGTTGATGCTCTACTATGGCTTTGTACTTGTCATTCATCATAATCTTGTGCATGCAAAATGATGGACTAATGCCTCGAATGTCTGCTATAGTCCAGCCAATGACTTTCTTGTGTTTTCGTAACACTCTCAACAAATTTTCTTCCTGCTCCAATGTTAGCGAAGAAGAAATAATCACAGGTAATTGAGAAGATTTTCCTAAGAATGTATACCTGAGATGGCACAGAAGTAGCTTCAACTTCACCTGCAGTGGTTCTTCAATCAAAGGCTTGATTCACACATTTTTCGGTAATTCCAGACTTTCCACCTGTGGTGTCGATTTGAAACGAAATGGTTTGTCAAGATAGTTGATACATTCCAGAATTTCAGCATCTAGATCGCTGTCAGTCATGTTGGTGATGCAAGCTTCAAGTTTATCCGTGGGAATTGTATCAGTATCCTGGATGATACTATCAACAACGTCAATTCTGAAACATTCCTCCTCCTTTTCATCACTCAGGAATTTCATGGCTTTGAAAACATTGAAGGTAACTTCTTGGTCCTGTACTTTCATGGTTAGTTCTCCTTTTTGCACATCAATAATAGTTCGACCTGTAGCCAAAAATGGTCTCCCTAGGATGATAGGTACATCTTTGTCTTCTTCCATGTCAATGATGATGAAATCTGCTGGGAGAATAAGTTTTTCGACTTTGACCAGCGCATCTTCAACTACACCTCTCGAAAATACGAGCGTTCGATCAGTAAGTTTTAGAGAGACTGAGGTGGGCATTGCTTCTCCAATTTGCAGTTTCCTGTAAATAGAAAAAATGCATTAAATTAACACTGGCACCTAAATCACATAAGGCCTTACTAATATAATGTCCTCCAATGGTGCATGGGACAGTGAAATTGCCAGGATCTTTCAACTTTAGGGGAAGTTTCCTCTGAATGATGGCGCTGCATTCTTCTGTCAATGCTACTGTCTCGTAATCTCCCAATCTCTGTTTTCGTGAAAGAATATCTTTCATGAATTTGACATAGCTGGACATTTCTTCCAATGCTTCTGCAAATGGAATGTTGATATGCAGCTTTTTGAATACCTCCAAGAATCGAGCAAACTGTTTTTCCAATTTACTTTTCTGGAGTTGCTGTGGAAAAGGAAGAGGTGGAGTGATTCTTTCCAGATTTTTTTCCTTTGCTTCTTTTTCCTCAATCTGTGGAACTCCATCTTTTGGAACTTCCTCAGTGGATGCCTTGATTCCTACATCTTTGTTGATTTCAGTACCGCTTTTTAAAGTAATGGATTGACATTGTTCATTCCCTCTATTCCTTGGATTTGGTTCTGTGTTGCTGGGAAGATTTCCTGGCGGTCTGTAACTCTGAGAATTGGTCAGTTGTCCAATTTGATTCTCCAGTGCTTTTATAAAAGCTGATTGGCTTTGAAACAAAGCATCATATTTTTTTAACTAGGCCAGCACTTCCGCTATTCCTGGTTCTTTTTCTTGCTTCTGACTTTTGTTTTGTTGTTGGAATCCGGGTGGTGGATAGTTCATTTGCCCTGAATTATTGCTCCATGTGAAATTGGGATGATTCCTCCACCTTAGGTTGTAGGTGTTGGAATATGGATTGGTCCCATGTCTGTTGAAATTATTTACATAGTTCACCGTCTCTTCTTGTTGGTTGTAAGATTCCGACTCTAGTGTTCCTCCAAATGGTGAACTTGTGGATCCACCATTAAACTTCATGTTAAGAGTTTCCAGATTTTTGTAAATTATATCCAGCTTGGAATTCAGTGCTGTATTGGCTCCAACTTCATAAATTCCTGCGATTCTTTGGATCATAATCCTTTCTGTTGGCCACAAATAATTGTTGTTGGCCATTTATTCAATTAAGTCCCAGACCTGATCTTCTCATTTTGCCATCAAAACTTCTCCAGCAGCAGCATCAATTGTGGTTCTCATTATTCTAGAAAGTCCATTATAGAATGTTTGGACTTGTAGCCACTTTGCAATCTCATGGTGAAGACATTTTCTAAGCAAATCCTTGTACCTTTTCCCAAGCTTCGCAGAGGGATTCTGATTCATGTTGCATAAATGATGTAATGTCATTCCTCAGCTTTGCAGTTCTGGTTGGTGGAAAATATTTTGCAAGGAATTTGGTGGCTAGAGTGTTCCAAGTTGTGATGGAACCTGCTGGTAGTGAATATAGCCAAGCTTTAGCTCTGTCTTTCAAGGAATATGGAAAAACCCACAGTCTCATTGCTTATTCAGCTGCTCGGTTGTAGTTGAAAGTGCCGCAAACTTCCAGGAAGTTGCTGATGTGGGCATTAGGATCTTCAGTTGCATTCCTCCCAAAATTAACTGACTGCTGTATCATTTGAATGCATGTTTTGATGTCACCCGCATTTGCTGGTAAGGGAGGAAGTACAATACAGGAAATAAGACCGTCAACCACCGAAATGGTTATGTCTCGAATGAGAATTGGTGGTGCAACCTCCAAAGGTTCAGGTTCCATGTTGATGATTGCTTCTTGGCCTTCTCGCCTTTCCCTTCTCAACTGTCTAATGGTTCTTTCAATTTCTGGGTCAAGCGGTCGAATTTCAAAGCTTCTAGTTCGTCTCATGTAGTGTTTGAGAACCTAAAACACAAGAAAACAGAAATAATAAGTAAAAAGAAAATTAGATACAAGTAAAGTTATCTAACCTCAAAAATAATAGTAAAAGATAAATAAGTCCCCGGCAACGGCGCTAAAAACTTGATCGGTGCGTAATCACACGCGTATAACGCAAGCGCACGTATCGTTCAAGTAGTATAAATGTATCGATCCCACGAGGACTTAATACCTAAGCTATTAATTATTGAAGCAAAATTTTTACTAGTATCTAATAGATTGATTGTTGATCAATGGTGATTTAAGAATTAAAACAAGTAAATAAAATGGCGCGAAAGTAGGTTGAAAATTCAATATTAATAAATTATCTAGGGTTGTGAATCTTTCCAATTTTTTTTAAAGATGAAGTGGTTATTTTACGTTTGTGTAATATATTAGTTTACTAACCTGGAACACGAAATTCTGCAAAAGCCTATGTTGATGGTCAGATACAAATACCCAGTGTAACCCAATTAAACCATATGTCTATGTTATCCAAGTTACCTGAATTCATTAAGATTAAGTTCAAATTATGGCTACCACAGCCCGACAAGTATATGTCTATCATGTAAGGAAATCTATTACAAGGTTATCTATCCTCAAGGAAGATCGTGGGATATTAATTCTAAGACCGAAACCTAAAATTCCTTTGTCAAGTTTATTTTAAGTTTACCAAATCAATCTTATTAGTGGCCAGTTAACAAGAAGTATTAAGCTTAAGACTTAATAAGTAAACTTTTATATTACCCAAACTATAAAATAACCTCTTATAAACCGATGATATTGGAATTTATCACAACCCCAGATAACAGACTTAGTTACGACACATATTTACGGCTAGTAAAAGCTTAAATAAAATAAAAGACATAAAGTAAGTATTGAAAAGTAAATGCTGGAAAATAAATGCTGGAAAGTAAAAGCTGGAAAGTAAAAAAATGTAAAATTACAATAAAAGAAAATATTGGGGGTTAAAGGATTCACTTTTATCACTACTATTTTAGATATCTCCCTTAATATAATATATTAACTTTGCTTGATATTACCAACCAGCCATATATGCGGTATCCTGATTAAGTCAAATTAATAATTAATTACCAACCGACCAATCAGGCGGTATCCATGTTTAATCAAATTAAAACCTATTTATAATTAAGTCCAACCGACCAATATGGCGGTATCCTCATTAAGTCAAGTTTTAACTAGTTTATATATTATAATTAAGGGAGATTAATCTAAAAATTAGTAATAGAAGTTTTACCTTTCACCCCAGTAGAAGAAAGTTACCTACTCATGCTGAATAGTAAAAACTAAAAAAGTAAATAAAAGTAAGTACTATTGCGTAAAGTAAATAAAATTAATTACATAAAACTGAAAATAAACAAGAAAGATACAATCTTCTTGGTTTTCTTAAGGAATTTCTTAGAAGAAAGCATGAAATGAATTCTGAAATTCGGCCTCAATTTATAGATATTTTTTGTGCTGGCGCGTCGCGACGCGCGTTGATCTTCGACATGTGGTGCTTGGCTTCACGAGATGGTGACACGTGTCCGGCGGCTGCTGAATTATTATGCTAACGTGGCGATGGTGATTGTCGGCAACATATGATGGTGACACGTGTCCGGCACATGTTAGCCGATTTAATGTGATGGTGACATGTGGCAGGCGCATGTTAGCAAGGGTGATTGTTGGCAGTATGTGATGGTGACACGTGTCCGGCATATTTTAGCAGATTTTATGTGATGTTGACACATGGCGGGCGCATGTTAGCAAGGGCGTATTTTAGCAGACTTTGGCGCACGTTAGCGGTCGTGATGCAATGCTTGATGCGCATCGCGACGCCCAAATTACCATTTTACTCTTTTGTCCATTTTTCACTGTTTTGGCCCTGATTTGATTCCAGAGAGTCGTGAAACTTTATTTATCTACAAAATAACATAAAACACATCAAAATATTCACAAAACTCAAGAAAGTATACAAAATATTAAGTAAAATGAGTGTGAATTAATGATCTATTTACCACTCATCAGGTTCTACACTCTAAACTCATCTATACTAAAACTTGACACCGTACACTTGCGGTTCGATATAAAATATCACAACAATATTAAATTTTATAATTATTGGATTTGATCTTGACATGTTTTGAACTAAAATGACCAAATCGCATATTCTTGAAAATTTAGGGACCTCTCGGAAATATGTAGAAAAACTATTTTCTTGAATTGAAAATTTTATTTTCATGTATAAGACATGTATAAATCATTTTGGGATTGATTTGGAATCAATTAAAATTATATTTGACAATTCAGGACTAAAATGATAAAAATTCAAAGTTTAGGGGCTAAACGATAATTAATGAAGAATCTGATTTTTGGGGTAAAATTTCAGTTTTTAAGTATTGAGCAATTAAAATAAATTATTTTATTTTAATTACCCAAGAAAAATTATTGAAATCGGGAAATTTTGATTTTCCGCGTTCCGTTGTGTTTACCTGAAATTATAGCATAAAACCCCAACAGTGCAAACAAGAGGTGGTAAAAAGTACTTTGACACTTTATCGATGATTGTACAAGATTTTATTACGTGTATTTGATGAGGAGCAAAGATGAAGCTATTGAGAGCTTTATATACTATAAGAACGAAGTTGAAAATCAACTTGGAAATAAAACCAAAAAATCAGGAGTGATAAATGAGGTGAATATGTGTCACCATTCGGTAAATATTGTTACAATCATGGAATTATTCATGAAACTATTGCTCCTTATTCACCTCAATAAAATGGGATTGCGGAATGCAAAAATCGAACGTTGAAGGAAATGATGAATGCCATGTTGACAAGCTCTGGATTACCCCAGAACTTGTGGGGGAAGCCTTACTTTCCGCAAACAACGTTATGAGCAAGCTACCTCACATAAGATTGGACAAGACATCATATGAATTATGGAAAGGTCACGTACCTTCTTATAAATATCTGAAAGTGTGGGGGTGTCTCTCCAAAGTGATGGTTCTCAAACCTAAGAAGGTTAGAATAGGACCCAAGACTGTTGATTGTATATTTATTGGATATGCTCACATCAGTAGTGCGTAGATAAGTCTGAAATTCATGAAATCAATCAAAATATGATAATTGAGTCAAGGAATACGACATTCTTTGAAGAGACATTTCCTTATAAGGAAAGACAAAGAACAAAGTCTCTCAAAAGAACTATTGATGTTGTTAAAGGCAATGATCAAGTTGATCAGGAATCAGATCAACATGATAACGTTGAGGAAAATGAACCTAGTCGTAGCAAAAAAGCTAGAACGTGTAAGTCATTTAGACCTGATTTTATGACATACTTGTTAGAAAATGAGCCTCAAAGCTATAAAGAATCAATGTCTTCTTCAGAGGCACCTTTGTGGAAAAAGGCTATCAATATCGAGATTGATTATGTCCTTCAAAATCATAATTGGGAGTTGGTTGATCTTCCTCCAGGTTGTAATATGTTGGGCTACAAATGGATTTTCAAATGGAAGATGAAGCCGAATGGATCAAAATATAAGTATAAGGCAAGACTTTTATAAGAAATTATAGACAAAAATAAGGTCTTGATTACTTTGATACATATTTGCCAATGACTCGTATCACATCAATAAGAATGCTTATAGCCGTAATAGCTATATTTGGTCTTGAAATACATCAAATGGATGTAAAGACAATATTCTTAAATGGTGAACTAATATCAAACTCTATCTCGAAAAGACTATGTTTCAAGATCAGTGGATTTGTCACTTGGTGATAACGGCAAAAGATAAAATCCGTATTTACGAAAACATTAGTATCGTTTCCTCCACCTTACTTAAGTATGCTAATTTCAATTGGTATGAAATTGGACTTGATTGTGAAGCATACTATTGATTAGGCATTTTGAGCAAAATTATATGAACATTATGCATAAATTGCCTTAATTGATTTTAAAATATTTAAATTGATCATATTATTAATCTCAATTGGTATCACATAGGACTTATTACTATTAATGATATGTGTGATCCTTTTAGATTATTAATATTGAATATGTCTTCTCATTGATCACTTGGTTAAAAATGAAATGCATAGATATTGGAATAACTTGGATGATTTTGATGATTACCTTTGCATGTATTCTAAATTGTATGGCAAAAAGGGAGAAAATGTAAAATGTACATGTTTATAAACTTTATGATCATGTTTTGTGCACATGTTGTGTGATATCTCTTCGTGCTTAATCTTTGTTTCTCCATCCTTTTTGATAATGTCAAAGGGGGAGAAATCATATAATGAAATAAAACTTGTGACACCCTCACCCTTGTGTAAAGAGAAATATATTTGTACTAATGTGTTTGTCTAAGTTTTATAGAGCTATACTGAAAGGAAATCACATGTTGATGGGGAGCAATAATCGTCAACAAATTTGGCAATCATATATTGAAGGGGAACTAATATCGAGGAGGATCAATAATCATCAAAAAAATTAGAACTCTCAAAGTTCATAAGTTTTAAAGGTTTTCATCATCAAAAAGTGGAGATTGTTAGCGCCATTGAACTCAATGAAGGATTTTGATGATGCAACACAAGAGACTTCGACGCGTATTCACATGCATTACAAAAAAAATGCCGAAGAAAATTGGTTGTGAAAAGTAAATGGATGCGAAGACTCAAGCGCCTAATGAAGAATATCTAGTTTAGTCTTATAGCTTAGGGCTCTCAATGTAAGTGAGTTGATAATTTAAGTACTCTAAGCTCATAGGACTCATGCACATTCATATAGATTTATTAGAGTCTAGTGTAAAATGATTTTAATCTTCAAATCATGTGTTCTCTGCACTGTGACCGACATATCGATCTTTGATACCGACATACTGATGTCCCTGCTCTATCTTAGGTAGATTTGCATGCTCTATGGAATCAGGCTACTCCATATCGGTCAGTCTAGAGTTTTCATAGCTATTGGAACTGAGACAGTGTATACTAGTCCCTATATCGGCTAGCTAAATGACATAATGGTCACCATATCGGTTAGTAATCCAGTTGGTGTGTTTTATTCTTCAACAGTCATATAGCCATTTAAATAACATGACCGACAAACCGATCTTTGTAGACCGACATATCGGTCTCAGAATAGAGAGTTTAGGCAGTTTTCACTTTCACAATAAATTGAGCCATAATTTCGTTTTTTCCAAATTCTTACACTTTTGATATATTTTCTCCAAGACAAAAACATTGAGAGTAACTTAAACCTTTTTGATCAAACACTCTTTTCATTATCAAAGCTCACTACATACATTTTCATATCATTTAGTGAGCTTGGAATACTTGGGTTAGAAACTCACATTTAAATCTTCTTATCTTTTGTTAGTGCCCAATGTGTGTTGTAAACTTTCTTTATTAAATATTTGTGATCGGGAAATCCCTTGTTGAGTGAGTATACTCAAAATGGTAATTTTTGTAAAGGTTAAAGAGTGAACCTTAGGAAAACATTTGGTTTGAGGTAAACCACAAAAAACTCTTGATTTGAGTGCGCCATGAAAAACTTGGTGTAAAGTGTTGAATCACTTTTACATAGGGAATTGCTTCAAGTATGGCTTAGGGGAGTGAACGTAGGCAAACAGTTGGCCGAACCACTATAAACTACGGTGTCAATTTCTCTACCTCTTACTCCTTTTAATTATCGCAAATTATATTTTTTATTTGCATATTATTTTAGTAACTTGCATTTTGGTAGTATATTTTGATTGATGAAATTGACATTGATAACAACTTTCAATATTTTAATCATTAATCATATTTAGTGTGAAAGTTGAATTCCAAACTTAATTGGTAAAACTACTAACTTAGTAGCATAAAATTGAAAAGATTTATAATTCCGTATAATTTGGTCATTACCCAATTCACACCCCTCTTGGGTATCGAGATTAATGTTTGTGTGCGCTTGTAGGAAATTTCACTTATAAGCTAACGTTTAAATGTTACACCAAATACATAGTTAATGCTAGATTTTAATCTCACAAAATTATAATATCACAACATGAGATTATTTTTCTATGTTTGTTCATACTCTAGCTTTTGTTTCACAATTTATAAATTGACCTATACTCTTAGTACAATACTTCTACCAGACTCAACCTTGTGTTAAGTATTCAGTTTGCAGTTTGTAATTTGGATAATCCTGTTATAAATAACAAACCATTTATGTTAAGAAGTAAAAGCACAACTTCTCTATTTTTGATGACTTTATTCTTTGGTAAGTTTTATTCTTTTGTTCGCATTTCTAATTTTTTTTTAACAACAGTTATATGTGTATAATAATCATATATATTTAGGAAAATATAAAAAGAAATAATTTTTTAATACATATATTTTTACAAAATGTTGTATTATTTACACCTAAAATGTTCAGAGCCAAGCCCAGTTAACAAAAGAGAGCTCAGCCCAATCCCAAATAATTAAGATAAGCACTGAGCTGCTTCAAAAATGGAACATGGATAAAAGCGTGATGGACAAACAATTGCAGGAATATGGAGGAGTAGTTAGTGGTAAGATCATAAAAGGCACAACTCATCAAACAAACACAAATCCTTCCAACAACAACAACAACAACAACAACAACTCTTCCTTCAATAGTATACTTTTCTTTAAACCAGTTTCCAGTAATCATAGTCATTTTAGAATTCCTTTATCTCCGGTAATCTTATCTTTTTTATCACTTCCAATAACTTTTTGTAATCACAATTTCAGTACTATAAGCACTTTTTTTATAATTCCAATTCGATATTAATTTATTTTACATCTTGTTAGAATCTAAATCGTTTATCCCTTTCGAACTTTAGAAGACCCGTTTCATAACGTTTCGATTGGAAGTTATATTTCAACAGTGAGGACTCGCTCCTCTACACGCCCAACAACACCAATTTTCATAGCCAGCACGTATTAATAATATTTTTTTATTGTTTTAAAGGTTTATTTATTTTTTACTGGTCCATATTCCTCTCTCAAAAGACATAGGAAACAACTTCAAATAAAAAATTAACCCTGCGCGCGAGTTTTCCCATACTGTGAATTATGAAAAAAGATTTAATATGTACATACCTTTACCCTATTTTTTTAGATGAGGCTATTACTTTCTGAACTATTGGAAAGCAATAATATGTTTACCATTAGATACTGTAATGACCGGAGGTCTATACTACTGATTGACTCCTTGACTGTAGTACTGTTACACCGCGGGACGAGTGTTACATAATATAATTTTTGTCCTAGCATTTATACATTCGCAGAATGACTTTATGAGTGAACAATAAATTTTTCGAAACTTCGATGCGGGATTCTATGATGTTCCACTACGAGAAGCCTATAGTATTTGGCTATGATGTTCCACTACGAGCAGCCATAGTATTTGGGCCGTAACTTTCTCATACGAACTCCGATTTTTATGAATCTTATATCGTCAGAAAGATAAGATCAAGATCTACAACTTTCGCATTGAATTTGAATCATAAAATAAGCTAATAATGCAGATCAAAATTTTGGATGAATAGTACCCGAGAGCATTCTAGTAAATTCCATAAGCTTCTACATTTTTATACATTTTTCTTTTGAGGAAGGGCCAAGTATAAAAGGGAACTATTCATATGTCCCAAAAAGGAAGAAGAAACCGTGATGGAGAAAGAAATGAAGGAAAAGAGGAAGGAGAAGAAGAGGAAGAATGGAAGAAAATGAGGAAAAGAGAGAGAAGAAGAGAATGAGGAAGAGGCTAGAAGTTTGGCAACCATGAAACCTTAAAAGATGAGAAAATACACAAAAGAAGGGGTAAGGCATATTGACCCAAATTCCTGTATGTTGAGTATTGATGTGTTGATAATTTTAATATGTTAGTGATTTAGGTGTGATAATGTTTAAGTGGGTAATAAGTATGAATATAAATGATGTTAAGTAGGAATCAATTTAGGATATTGAGTTAATTATGGGATTATGGATTAAAGAATTTTAAAGATTGTTTTGGTTATGTTTATGATGGTGATTATAAAATTGTGGTATGAGAGTTGAGTTATGGAAGAAGGAAAATGTGTTGGGTTTAAGGACATGAAGAAGATGGATTTCAGGCCTGAAATTGGTCTTATGTTGCGACGCGAATCGCCAAACGTCGCAACGCATTCTAGTAATTTGTGAAGGTTCGTTTCTAGGTTTCACGCGTCGCAATGGGCAAGAGATTTACTTTTGCGACGCGAAAGGCAAAAATCTGGGCACCTCTTTGGATGATCCGCGTCACGACGCGCGCTGCCTTACGTCGCGACGCACGATCCATTAATGGCCCAAATCAGTTTTACATCATCTCAGCTTCACCCGAACGCGCTAGAGGCTACCCTAAGTTCTTACACTTTTGATATATTTTCCCCCAAGACAAAAACATTGAGAGTAACTTAAACCTTTTTGATCAAACACTCTCTTCATTATCAAAGCTCACTACATACATCTCCATATCATTTAGTGAGCTTGGAATACTTGGGGTTAGAAACTCACATTTAAATATTCTTATCTTTTGTGAGTGCCCAAGGTGTGTTGTAAACTTTCTTTATTAAATATTTGTGATCGGGAAATCCCTTGTTGAGTGAGTATACTCAAAATGGTAATTTTTGTAAAGGTTAAAGAGTGAACCTTAGTGACAAAACTCTTGGTGTTGTAAAAGGTTTGGGGTGAACTTAGGAAAACACTTGGTTTGAGGTAAACCACGAAAAACTCTTGATTTGCGAGTGCGCCATGAAAAACTCGGTGCAAAGTGTTGAATCACTTTTACATAGGGAAAAGCTTCAAGTATGGCTTAGGGGAGTGAACGTAGGCAAACAGTTGGCCGAACCACTATAAACTACGGTGTCAATTTCTCTACCTCTTACTCCTTTTAATTATCGCAAATTATATTTTTTATTTGCATATTATTTTAGTAACTTGCATTTTGGTAGTATATTTTGATTGGTGAAATTGACTTTGATAACAACTTTCAATATTTTAATCATTAATCATATTTAGTGTGAAATTTGAATTCCAAACTTAATTGGTAAAGGTACTAACTTAGATTAATGCTAGATTATAATCTCACAAAATTATAATATCACAACATGAGATTATTTTTCTATGCTTGTTCATACTCTAGCTTTTGTTTCACAATTTATAAATTGGCTTATACTCTTAGTACAATACTTCTACCAGACTCAACCTTGTGTTAAGTATTCAGTTTGCAGTTTGCAATTTGGATAATCCTGTTATAAATAACCAACCATTTATGTCAAGAAGTAAAAGCACAACTTCTCTATTTTTGATGACTTTATTCTTTGGTAAGTTTTATTCTTTTGTTCGCATTTCTAATTTTTTTTAACAACAGTTATATGTGTATAATAATCATATCTATTTAGAAAAATATCAAAAAAATAATTTTTTAATACATATATTTTTACAAAATGTTGTATTATTTACAACTAAAATGTTCAGAGCCCAGCCCAGTTAACAAAAGAGAGCTCAGCCCAATCCCAAAGAATTAAGATAAGCATTGAGCTGCTTCAAAAATGGAACATGGATTTGGTTTCCTCCACTATGATACATTGTCTTCCAACAAAGGCAGATAAAATCGTGATGGACAAACAATTGCAGGAATATGGTGGAGCAGTTATTGGTAAGATCATAAAAGGCACAACTCATCAAACAAACACAAATGCTTCCAACAACAACAACAACAACAACCACTCTGCCTTCAATAGTATACTTTTCTTTAAACTAGTTTCCAGTAATCATAGTCATTTTAGAATTCCTTTATCTCCGGTGTTCTTATATTTTTTATCACTTCCAATAACTTTTTGTAATCACAATTTCAGTACTGTAAGCACTTTATTTATAATTCAAAATCGATATTAATTTATTTTACATCTTGTTAGAATCTAAATCGTTTATCCCTTTCGAACTTTAGAGGACCCGTTTCATAATGTTTCGATTAGAAGTTATATTTCAACAGTGAGGACCCGCTCCTCTGACACGCCCAACAACACCAATTTTCATAGTTAACACGTATCAATAATATTTTTAGTTGTTTTAAGGTTTATTTATTTTTTACTGGTCTATAATCCTCTATCAAAAGACACAGGAAACAACTTTAAATAAAAAATGACCATGTGCGCAGGTTTTCCCATAGTGTGAACTATGAAAAAGATTTAATATGTACGTACCCTTACCCTATTTTTTTTAGAAGAGGCTGTTACTTTCTGAACTGTTGGAAAGCAATAATATGTTTACCATTAGATACTGTAATGACCGGAGGTCCCTACTACTGATTGACTCATTGACTGTAGTACTGTTACACCGCGGGACGAGTGTTACGTAATATAATTTATGACCAAGCATTTATACATTCGTAGAATGACTTTATGAGTGAACAGTAAATTCTTCGAAACTTCGATGCGGGATTCTATGATGTTCCACTACGAGCAGCCCATAATATTTTGCTATAATGTTCCACTACGAGCAGCAAATAGTATTTGGGCCGTAACTTTCTCAAACGAACTCCGATTTTTATGAATCTTATATCGTCGGAAAGATAAGATCAAGATCTACAACTTTCACGTTGAATTCGAATAAGAAATAAGTTAAAAATACATATCAAAATTTTGGATGAATAATACCCGAGGGCATTCTAGTAAATTCCATAAGCTTCTACATTTTTCTACATTTTTCTTTTGAGGAAGGGCCAAGTATAAAAAGGGAACTATTCATATATCCCAAAAATGAAGAAGAAACCGTGAGGGAGAAAGAAAAGAATGAAAAGAGGAAGGAGAAGAAGAGGAATAAGGGAAGAAAAAGAGGAAAAAGTAGAGAAGAAGAGAATGGAAGAGATAAGGAGGAAGAGGCTAGAAGATTGGCAACCATGAAACCTTAAAAGATGAGAAAATACATAAAGAAAGGGTAAGGCATATTGACCCAAATTCTTGTATGTTGAGTATTGATGTGTTGATAATTTTAATTTGTTAGTGATTTAGGTGTGATAATGTTTACGTGGGATATAAGTATGAATATAAATGATGTTGAGTAGGAATCAAATTGGGATATTGAGTTAATTAGGGGATTATGGATTAAAGAAATTTTAAAGATTGTTTTGGTTATGTTTTTTATGGTGATTATAAAATTGTGGTATGAGAGTTGAGTTAGGGAAGAAGGAAAGTGTATTGGGTTTAAGGACATGAAGAATATGGATTTCAGGCCTGAAATTGGTCTTACGTCGCGACGTGAATCACCGAGCGTCGTGACGGGTTCTGGTAATTTGTGAAGGTTCGTTTATGGGTTTCACGCGTCGCGAAGGCAAAAATCTGGGCACCTATCAGGATGATCCGCGTCACAACGTGCGCTGCCTTGCGTCGCGACGCATGATCCATTAATGGCCAAAATCAATTTTACATCATCTCAGCTTCTCCCGAATATGCTAGAGGCTACCCTAAGAGTCTCGAATCAACCCGTATGTATTTATTACGTCATAATATACGTATGATATATGTTGGAATGATAGCCCTTATTTGAAAAGAAAATTTTAACTTGATTCCGATCTATTTACTCTTAGTTTGTTTTCTAATCAAAACTATCGATAATAGATTATCGCATGATCGATAATAGATCATCGCATGAACTGTAGCTTTCTCAACAAGCGAATGCTGCCAGCCGGATTTCCAAACAGTGAATGGACCTCTTTTCCCAAACTGGTTTTATTAAGTTTTGAATTCAGACTTACTTTTTCTGCTTTTAGGGCGTTAGCCAGTTTTATTATCAGTTATGTTTTGTTCAGCATATTTGAGAAATGATTGAGAAAACAAATGTTTTAAAATATGAGTTTTATGTTTTTCGGGGCATGGGGAAAAACCCACCCATTATGTAACTTGAGACAGTTTGGAATTGATAGACATAGAACATGTGCACATGTAGAGGACCGGAGGGATGGCGATACGTAACGTCCTCAGATCATAGTTCAGGGCTAGGGGGACGACGATACATAACGCCCCTAAACCCTAGTTTCAAGGTCAGGTAGTAGCATGGATCAGCACTACCGCCTCTAGTTCAGTGGCTTGGGGGACGGCGATACGTAACGCCCCAAGACAACCAGTTTCAGGGACATGAGTGGCATGGTTTGGGGGACGGCGATACGTAACGCCCCAAAGTCATGGTTTTGCATTCCTGGCTCCAAATAGGCGTATGGGGGGACGACGATACGTAACGCTCTCATACGTCAAGCTTTTTAGATACATGCCAATTTTTGGATTCCATATTTTTAGTATACAGCTATAGAAATCATATTTTAGAACTAGTTTTCAGAATCTAGATCTTTAAAAGCAGTTTTTAGAAAGATGAGTTTTATAAAAGAGACTTCAGACGCAGTTTTCAGAAAAGGGCTTCATACAAAGTTACTTCTGGCGCTTTGGTTTGAAATTAAATGTTTTGATATTAGTATTTCAGTTTTATAGTCCACTCACTTAGATCGTATGACGATCTAACCCCCCCTCACTCCCACTTTTCTATGGTTGTAGGTATTCTCGGAGGACAAGCTCGGGAGGACGGATACTGATGCAGTCACTAGGGTTGGAGTCCACCAGTTCAAGTCAGAAAGAGTGAGAGTTCAGTCAGGTCAAATAGAAGTCATATATTAGTGCCTGATTATTGTGTCAGTCATTGTAAAGACATGTGTTTTTATGTATTTAGTTATTAAATTTAATTTTGCATGTTCAGTTGTTAATTTGGGCCATGGACTCATACCTATGATATATAATTAGAGGAACGAGTAATAATATTATTATGTTTGCTTGAGTCAGAGGCTTATGGGGTTAGTACGGTCTATCCCATGCCATTAAAATGTCCCGGATCAGAGATGTTATAAAGATGGTATCAGAGCATGGTCTAGGGATTTAGTGACTGCAGTGGGTAGAGTGTTGGGGGTCTTGTATACATAGTATGTCCGGGATACTTGTATGCGGAGCACTACCTCTCCAGTATCCGATCCTCGAGTACATCATCAAAGTTCCATAAACAGGTTAGTAATCTTTCTTAGATCATTCGAATGATATTCCTTCGAGAACAATTATACTCTAGATCTAAGTTAGGAATCTTCTTGAAGTTATTCAGCCTATTACCAGAAGTACAAGCAATGCTATGAAATCAGAGGGCAAAAATATAAGAAAAAGTTACCCAATGGAATGGAATAAGAAAGCTATAAGGAAGCAAAAGAAAATTAATAGATGATTAGACAGCTAGAGACAAATAAAGATAAAGGGACAAAAAGAGCTAGTAAGTTCCAAGAGTACCCACCCAGGAAAATTGAAAGAGAAGTAAAAGATAGAATGTAGATATCTAAGCAATCATAAGTAAATGGAGATAGAGGTACGGAAGCATATATATAAGAAAATGCCAAAACCTATAGTAGTAAGAATCCCAAAGTTAGATGATAAAGGATAATACCAAAATTTGCAGTATAGAAGAGTATAGAAAGCCTAAACAATAGTAAAATGCCGAGTAGATTTAAGCAAAGTTTCTTTTCCTCAAGTGAGATTCCTTTCCTCCTCAGAAAAATTCCTCCAAGTTGTCCAATATCTCTTGAACACCTCGTATAGATAGCGAGTTCACCGAATAACCAATGACATCTATAAGGTAGAAGAAGCAGGAAAGTCAAGGTTGATAATGGAAAATTCTAATTGATGTGGGATGCCATAAGGATGTATAGATCTTAGATTCCCCAAACCCAGGCCCGTAAGCAATTAAGATAAATAACATCAGAAAGTGATTAGTTGCCCTAGTCAAGGAATCCAATGAATAAGGCCCTGACCTACCCAGATCCTCACCCCTCCATGAGCTGTCCTGACATAGTCTATCTCATACCTACCCTGCATTAGCAATAGACTCCATCAGGACATAGAATACTAGAACAAAGATATAGGAACCCATCGAGACATAAAGAAAAGAATCGACGAGATATAGAGCAGTTCCTACCAGTATAGCTATAGACGACCGTAAGAAAACCCAATGGAAGTTCACTTTAATAAATAAAAAGACTATGGAAGGCAGATAACCAAGAAAAGAATTCAGGAAGTCTGAGAAGGTATGAAGAAGAGAACCTAGAATAACCCAAGGATTTAGACACGTCAGCACAAGATTTGCAAGACTAATAGGAGTCCACAAGATAGACCAAATGCCGTAAAACCCACAGATAAGCCCGAGTCAGTAGAAATCCGTAGAATAATATAAGAATGTACCCATGATGCTGGAGATATTTAGGGAGTGGCAAGAGTACCAGTATGGATAGTAGAATAGAGTGACCAAATTGAGATTTATAACGAGAACAAAAAGTGGAGATCTAAGAAGAAAATAGAAGAATGACCCACCGTTAGTCTCAATAGCAAGGTGAAGAGTAAAGAATTAGGATATCCAAATGATAAAAGGGACGCGAGAAGTAACAAGGAAAATTTAGTGCATTTGGGCACAAAGATAACGAAACGAGAAGATTGTAGTGTAGAGATTTGATGATAGTTGTGGGACCCCAAGATATGAAGTAGTCGACCGATTTTCTGTAGACTGAATGAGGACCTTTCCTTCCGAAAACCTTGATTCTAGTAAGCATATAGATACTGAACCAGAAACGTAAGCATATATCCATTCTCAATTTAGAGCCTAGTAAAGAAAAGAATTAGTAAATTAGAGCAGTGGATAAGTTAGATATATAACGAAATGATTAGACAACTAAATGATATGTTTCAGTGAAATATAGAGAGGAAGCACGAAATAGAATAGTTTGAAGCTACAATAAGTCGAGCTAAGACTGGAAATCATCATAGAATTAAGGAACCCTTGAAGAAGTAAAGGCTTAAAAGTACGAAGAGATTAGAGAGAATGCTTCTGGGGAATATAGTGATCGATTTATAAAGAGTCTCATGGATTTGAGAAGAAGAACTAGGAAAAGAGCAGTACCTGAACCAAAGATTTAGTAAGAGATGTCCTAAGTAGTCAAAGTAGATAGAGTTTTCAGGAAAGTAAACAAGTAAGGAGTCTAAGAACTGAGACACATAAGAAAACTTTATAGCAGAGCAAGTCTCCTAAGAAAGTATAGTAGTACTCAGAGAAAGCAAATAGCGACTTCAGAGAGTTAAGCAACAGAAATTAACAGGAAGAAGTAAAGAGACAATACAAGGATTATTGAAAATAATCATGAGTTAGGTTGGAGAAAGCAAGCCAGACAAATCTTAGCAATAGTACCCTAGTGTATGAAGAGACACCAGACATGTATATACGAGAATCCTAGACTCTTAGACGAAGAATATGTGCCACTAGATTATCATAAGCACAAAAGCCTCAAGATAAGTTCCCACCCTCCCAACCATCGTTAGACCACAATAGCAGAGATGGACCATGAAGGATGTCTCAAGGTAGTCCTAGAAGAAAGAAAATGTGAATAGCCCATGGTATTTGGGCCTTAAATTTCTCATACAAACTCCGATTTTAATGAAATTTATATCACCGGAAATCTGAGATTGAGGGCTCCAACTTTCGCGTTGAACTTCTTTCCAAATTCGGAACAGAAATATGTCAAAAATCGAAATTTCCTTAACTGCTATAGTAACTTCGAGAATTAACTAGAAAGTGGGTGATGTGGCACCTTCTCAACCATTTATTCCATCAAAAAATCAACCTTCCTTTGTCTATATACAGCACACTATTCACCCTCTTCTTCATCAACAAAAAATGTGAGGGGTGAGGGATGTCTCAAGGTAGTCCTAGAGAAGTAATTAGATGAAGCAATGAAGAAAGGAAGTATTAGTTAAATTGTGACAATGATGGAGGAGAACAACATTAAACATGAATAGGAACATGTAAGAGGTAATATGATTTGGATAGGGAGACAAAGATGTAGATCACAGAAGATTCAGGCACAAAACAGAGCACGAGAGAAGACAGAAAAGCCAGTAAGTAAAAGGCTTAGAAGTAAAATCGCAAAGGTGCAACAACGGTATCGGCAATGAAGGTTCTTAGTATCAGTAATGAAACCAAATATCCCTTACGTTCTAGTTTACCTAAACCGCATAAGTACCCAGCCCTAGTCTAAGTTGACCAAACCACTACGGGTTTGAGATGGCTTTAGCCCCGGGTATGGGTGGTTTGGTAAATATATATAGTATAGTACATAATTAAGGAGGTAAATTACTGCAATGTTACAATTAATATAGTAGGAAAATCCTCAAAGTTCAGTAAAAATGGCATGTGTTTGAGTAACAACCCTTAGCGGCACTAAGATATGGAAAATAAGTTAAGGTGGAATACCGTAACCAGATTTTTAGTAGCAATGGAAGCAAGGTACAAAAGAATATGAGCTTTAGCCATGACCAAATTGCCAACGCTGATGTTAATAGCTGAGAATGTGGTTTAGGCACCAGATTGCATACAATCAAGTCTGAACCTGTAGCTAATTAAGGAGGACCACTAGGAAACTACCTAAGAAGAAATATTTCGAGTATCACCGTCAACAATAGATAACATCAATAAATTAAGAAGTCCTAAGCCCCCATAGAAAAGAAGAAATTTTGGAACTTGAAGAAAGAAGCTCATAAATAGTCGAAGGTTGCAAATAAAATATAGAAATTTAATAGCTAAGTGATGTGAAAGAATATCAAGATCAATTTGGACAAGTAGAGCAAAGGAATACTGAGTACTGGTATGGAGACATCAGAATCTTTAGTGAGAGTTAAAGTACCAGCTACTAAGAACCTGATCAAGTTAAGTGATTGTGGAGCATAAGTAAGATCTAGAAGAAAGAGAGTTCCTGGAGATAAGGAATATTGAGCACAGCTAAAGATCCAGAAATACGGTAGATAAGAATACCCAGCGAAGATCTTATGAGACAATAACGAAGTAATACTTCTCAGTAAAGAACCTAATGGGATATTCACTAAAGCCACAAACTATCAAGTAGCTTACCCAAGCACGACAAGAGGTAGGATACATGTGTTCGAAGATAGAGAATATCAATGCCTATCAGTTAAGTGGTAAATATTCAGTCAGGTAGAGATTTTTGTTATTAAGTCAAATAGAATCTCTGATGACATAGTATAGTTCCAGCAGAATAAGCACACGGAAGGTCGTCGGGAAATGGTATTTCAGTGGGTGAGACTAAGGCGATGTGCATATAGTCGATTTAAGCTGGTAGCTTATAAGGAACCTATGATCCTGAGATCTATGTTAAGATTCCAATTTTAAAGAGAATTCGAGGACGAATCCTATTTGAGGGGAGGAGTATTTGTAACGACCGAAGGTCCCTACTATTGATTGACTCATTGAATGTAGTACTGTTACATCGCAGGACGAGTGTTACGTAATATAATTTATGTCCGAGCATTTATACATTCGCAGAATGACTTTATGAGTGAACAGTAAATTCTTCGAAACTTCGATGCAGGATTCTTTGATGTTCCACTACGAGCGGCCCATAGTATTTGGCTATGATGTTCCACTACGAGCAGCCTATAGTATTTGGGCTGTAACGTTCTCATATGAACTCCGATTTTTATGAATCTTATATCGTCGGAAAGCTAAGATCAAGATCTACAACATTTGTGTTGAATTCAAATCAGAAATATGCTAACAATGCTGATCAAAATTTTGGATGAATAGTACCCGAGGGCATTCTAGTAAATTCCATAAGTTTCTACATTTTTCTACATTTTTCTTTTGAGGAAGGGCCAAGTATAAAAAGGGAACTATTTATATATCCCAAAAATGAATAAGAAACCATGAGGGAGAAAGAAAAGAAGGAAAAGAGGAAGGAGAAGAAGAGGAAAAAGGGAAGAAAAAGAGGAAAATGGAGAGAAGAAGAGAAGGGAAGAGAGAATGAGGAAGAGGCTAGAATATTGGCAACCATGAAACCTTAAAAGATGAGAAAATACACAAAAGAAAGGGTAAGGCATATTGACCCAAATTCTTGTATGTTGAGTATTAATGTGTTGATAATTTTAATATATTAGTGATTTAGGTGTGATAATGTTTAAGTGGGTAATAAGTATGAACATAAATGATGTTGAGTAGGAATCAAATTGGGAAATTGAGTTAATTAGGGGATTATAGATTTAAGAAATTTTAAAGATTGTTTTGGTTATGTTTATAATGGTGATTATAAAATTGTGGTATGAGAGTTGAGTTAGGGAAGAAGGAAAGTGTGTTGGGCTTAAGAATATGAAGAATATGGATTTCAGGCCTGAAATTGGCCTTACGTCGCGACGCGAATCACCGAGCATTGCGACGCGTTCTGGTAATTTGTGAAGGTTCGTTTCTGGGTTTCACGCGTCGCGACGCTCAAGAGATTTGCTTCGCGATGCGAAAGGTAAAAATCTGGACACCTGTCTAGATGATCCATGTCACGACGCGCGCTGCCTTGTGTCGCAACGCACAATCTATTAATGGCCCAAATCAATTTTACATCATCTCAGCTTCACCCGAACGCGCTATAGGCTACCCTAAGAGTCTTGAATCAACCCGTTTGTATTTATTACGTCATAATATACGTACAATATATCTCGGAATGATAGCCTTTTCTCGAAAAGTTTAAGTTGATTCTGATCTATTTACCCTTAGTTTGTTTTCTAATCAAAACTATCGATAATAGATCATCGCAGGAACCAGAGCTTTCTCAACAAGCGAATGATGCCAGCCGGATTTCCAAACAGTGAGTGGACCTTTTTTTCTCAAACTGGTTTTATTAAGTTTTGAATTTATACTTACTTTTTTTACTTTTAGCGCGTTAGCCAGTTTTATTATCTGTTATGTTTTGTTTAGCATATTTGAGAAATGATTGAGAAAACAAATGTTTTAAAACATAAGTTTTGTGTTTTTCAAGGCAAGAGGGAAACCCACCACAGTATGTAACTTGAGATAGTTTGGAATTGACGGACAGAGAACATGTGCACATGTAGAGGAATGATGGGATGGCGATACGTAACGCCCCCAGATCCTAGTTCAGGGCTAGGGGGACGACGATACGTAACGGCCCTAGACCCTAGTTTCAGGGTCAGGTAGTAGCATGGATCAGCACTACCAGCTCTAGTTCAGTGGCTTTGGGGACGACGATATGTAACACCCCAAGACCACCAGTTTCAGGGACAATAGTGGCATGTTTTGGGGGACGGCGATATGTAATGCCTCAAAGTCATTGTTTTGCATTCCTGGCTCCAGATAGGCGTATGTGGGGACGACGATACGTAACGCCCTCATACGTCAAGCTTTTCAGATACATGCCAGTTTTTGGATTCTAGATTTTCAGTATACAGCTTTAGAAATCAGATTTTAGAACTAGTTTTCAGAATCCAGAGCTTTAAAAGCAGTTTTCAGAAAGATGAGTTTTATAAAAGTGACTTCAAACGTAGTTTTCAGAAAAGGGCTTTCATACAAAGTTACTTCTGGCGCTTTGGTTTGAAATCAAATGTTTTGATATTAGTATTTCAGTTTTATAGTCCACTCACTTAGATCGTATGACAATCTAACCCCCCCACTCCCAGTTTTCTGGGGTTGCAGGTATTCTCAGAGGACGAGCTCGGAAGGACGAATATTGATGCAGTCATTAGGGTTGGAGTCCACCAGTTCAAGTCAGAAAGAGTGAGAGTCCAGTCAGGTCAAATAGAAGTCATATATTAGTGTCTGATTATTGTGTCAGTCGTTGTAAAGACATGTGTTTTTATGTATTCAGTTATTAAAGTTAAGTTTGTATGTTCAGTTGTTAATTTGGGCCATTGACCCATACCTATGATATATAATTAGATGACCGAGTAATAGTATTATTATTTTTGCTTGAGTCAGAGGCTTATGGGGTTAATACGGTCTATCCCCTGTCGGTAACATCTCCCGGATCGGGGATGTTATAGATACAACCCACTGTAACGAGTAGTTTTTATTTTTGGGCTTCAATGTTTACATGTATTTTATTGTTGCTTATGTTATGATGATTCTTTCTCGTGGTTGATAAAAATCCTAAATTAGTTATTATAAGGCTCATGCTATAAACAGGATCTGAGGAAGTTCTTGATATACAATTTGTGCCCCTATTTTTCATAGAAATATTATTGACTTGACCATTGCAATAGTCACGGCGCTTATATTTTTCTCTACTTATCGAAACTTTTTTTTATACTAGTTTTTTTTATATTATTCATTGGTTGTAAAGGTAAGTTCATCTTGGTATCTCTAATATTGATTATATTGTAAAATTGATTATTGAGTGCACCCATTCTCAATAATTTAACTATATGATTTTAAAAGTCATATCATGATGTATGTATATGTATGTGTGTGTATATGTAATGGTATAATTATATATGAATGTTGTACATTCACCCTATGCGTTAATCAGACTCGCCTAAGTTCTAATCTTGATTTCAACTTTTGTAGGTGGTTAACTTGTATGTAGTTCATGTGATGGAGATGAGATGTGTACAAAGCTGCTTTTATTATATACAAAATGAAATGATTTCTTTTAGAATCTTAGATAGATTGAAAGGTTCTTAATTATTCATGTTTTTTTTTGAAAATCCACTGTCTTATCTTACGATATTCCAATTCCGCCTATATTATGTTTTAATTAGTCGGGATTCTGTGCGTTGCACGAATTCTTCTTTTTTAGGTTTTTTTAAATTTATATATATGTGAGTGTGTGTATTAATTTTTTAAATTATTTTTCCAATTGTTGTATGCTTATATTTTTCACTTAATTGTAATTATAACCTCCCCATGCATTCTAGAACATTTCTTAAAATGATTCTTAGATGAAATGTCCAACTCAAGCATTGCAAATTTGAGGCTGAATTTGACAATAAATAAAAACATGTTAGTCAGCTGTTGATTTTGGTTTTTCACCCCGAGGAAGTTCAAATATGAAGGAGGGGTAAAATGAGATTTGTATAAAGTTAGACAGATGGACTCGACCCCGCTGAATAGAAGAGTTCTCCCGAGGGCAGAACCTGATGGTGACGAAGCAAGTTGGGGTACCGACCTGACATGTAAAAGAAATTTTGGATTTTGGGGAACATGGGGCAGGACGATGCCTCTGTTACCTTGATGTTTTTGGATTCCATCACCAATGTTTGTGGATGGTCGGAGATTGAAAATATTCTCTCAATATTTCTGGATTATGATTATAAATGGCTTGAGGCGCATTAATTTCACCAAGGCCATGTTATTGAATGGCACAATGAGAGATCATTCCATAATTATGTTATTGGCACAAGGAGAGATCATGCCATGTTATTGACGACTAGTGTTTGGAAAGGCATTCTAGATTTGTTATTGGCTCGAGATCAAATATGTCTCACTGAGGCCTAATTATGTTCATTATCATGGGGTCAAAGTTTCTCCCTCATGGCCTCATTTTAGTGGCACAAGGAGGAAATATTCCCTTATGGCCAAATTTATTATTGGCTCGGGGTCGAGTATGTCCTACCAAGGCATTATTATGTTTGTTGGCATGAGGTAAGAGTTTCCCTCATAGCCTCATTTGAGTGGCACAAGGAGAGATCATTCCTTTGTGGCCAGATTTTTTATTGGCATGGGGTCGGGTATGTCCTACTGAGACCTTATTATGTTCGTGGACTTTAGGTTGGAGTTTCTTACCCATGGCCTCATTTGAATGGCACAATGAGAGATCATTCCTTTGTAGCCAGATTTGTTATTGGTTCGGGGTCGGATATGTACTACCGAGGCCCTATTATGTCGGCATGGATTCAGATCACCCCAATGGCCCTATTAAAGTGAAGTTGCAGCAATGGATTTCATATCCATTGGGGTCAGCATCCCGTATGATTCAGGTCGCTTGGAAAGTGTTGAAGATGGTCAAGAGTTGAAAGTACCTAATATTAAAAAATCATTTTGAAGGTCTCAGAATCTTTTAAATATAAAAGAAAATGCATAAAGAATTCATATTTGTGATGCATTACATTTACCAAGTAATGATTAAGGTTGATTATGCCAGTTCAGCGTTTTGCTAATTGAAATAGTAAAAGTTTCCTCAGATCGGGTCTTTTATCAATACATGCTCTGGTGTGGAAACAAATGAGGCACAAATATGAAAAAGAATATTTCATTAAGTCAAATTTACAAATGGGACTCCCTCAGGATTGCCCACAGAAAAAGAGTTTTATTACAATGAAGAATGTCTGGGAGCACTTTCAGTTGGGGCATGAGGCATTGTGGAAAATAGGAATGGATCAGGAATTGCTTCAGCTTCCTCTTGAGCCATGCCAAAGGCTTGTTCATGGGAATTTCCCATTTGGAAACTTTTAAAATCTTCTGAAGCACCCTCAAATCCAGGTCGGGGTATACCATCTCGATGAATTCAATGGACTCTTCTAGTCCTTCAATCTTGGCATCCACCTTAGTGCTCTCAAGATGATCAAGGAGGTCGGCCTGCAGATTTTTCAACTCTTCCTAAAACTTGGCCAGCTCGTCCTTTATCTTATTCATCTCATTTATGACCTTTTTTGAGATCGGTCTCTTTTTCTTGAAGCTTGCTTTCGGCCGTAACGAATCTGGCCTACTGCAGTTTAAACTACATCATTTTTGAAGTGGCCTCCGTCTGAGCCTCGTCCCTATCATTTTTTTCGTGATAATTGAAGCACGGTGGAAGGACATGATCTCAACTTTGGCCTCGTTTAACTTCCTATTTAGCTCCTACTCGCTCTCAGTCAAGAGGCCGCCAGCTGCACATCTGGAAATCATTTTCACACATTAGTAAGTGAGAATTTTTAATTGGGGTAACAAAAGAAAGGCTAAGTTTTCAGCAATTACCTTCGCTTAAAAATGGTCCACTTTGCCAAGAATATCTTCGAGGGAGAGGCTCTCATAGGCCATGGCTTGGTTAAGATTTACATGCTCGGCCAGATAATTGATTATCGACAGAAGATAAGCTATGCCTCCCATCACATTCTCTGGAAGTCCTCCACTTCCAGAGTTGGGATCACCACGACCCTGTGTAGGTGTCTTTTTGAATGTTGGGGCGCAAGTGTTTAGGACTGGCTCAATGGGTGTATATTGGTGGTAGTAGGGGTCGAGGTATGCATCAACTCCTATTGTTTGGCAGATGAGGGGATTTGAGTGGTAACTCGGGAATGAGAGCTGTTTGACCCTCCTCAGGAAGAACGCATGGCCTCCATCAGAACTTGCAGAGGAGTTTGCCTCTTTCCACACATTCTTACAATAATAAAAATATGTTAGACAGTTGAAAGAGGTAAAGGAACATGTCGCAAAAGAATAAAGAAGTAAGCATGAAAAACAAAGATGAATAGCAAACCAAAATCAAAAAAATAGATCGGTGGGTTAGTAGTTACCACTTTGTCTGGAATGAGGTGGTGGAGTGCTCAGGGTGAGACCCGAGTTAGCAAAAGTGGAAGGGTTGATGAGGTTTCTATAATGACTTTCGTATTGGGATGCTTTTGCCATCCTCGCTCGAACTTCATAACTAACTTTTGGTGGATCGTCCCAGCAAGCTATAAGGGGTTAAAAATTATTAGTAAGAAGTTGAGAATTCTAAGGGGAAAAAGAATAAGAATGAGAGCATGTCGTTACCTCCGACCTTGAAGACGTTTTGTATTGTGATATCCTTGCCCGAGATAAGCCAACGAATGTCTTATGGCCCCTCAGCCTAGAAGCAGGTTGTAGATTATATGCAGGGCCCTGGCGTACGCGGACAGGTAGTACAAACCCTTATAAACGTTCATTCTGCACAGCCTCTTTATCTCTACGATTGATGGTTATCCCAAGCCGGCTCGAATCCATATCACGTACAACCCGGCCAACACCCTCCATCCATTCAAGTTCAGTTGGCGTGAGGCTAAGTTCATCGTTGTTAGCATTTTTACGAAGTACCCTTGCAAGGGCAGACATAGGCCCATGTCGAATAAAGCCGAGCAGAACGCTAGCTGGTCACTAGTGGATCGGCTGACCAGGTTAACATCATTAGGAACATCCAAGGTAATTTCTTCAGGGATGTTAAATCTCTCCTGGAGTTGATCCAGCTCAACCTTGTTTATATTATAAGCTTTTTCCATGTCCAAATTTACGAAGTCTGCAGCAGAATAGGTTGGTTAAGGTTGAGGTACTCTTTTGCTGTATGATTGGTTCTCTTCCTCAGAAGGGGTCGATGTTGAATCGTAATCTTCATATTCCTCCGATCCCGAGCTGTGTACGTTGAATGGCTTGGTTTGGCGCAAGGCGGGTGCAAGAGGAGGCAGGACATTGAGGGTTGTTGGAGAAGAGCTACCATAGTCCGACATCCCTAGAACTGAATGACCCGAGAAGATGGTTAGTCAAAATTGCACTTGTGATTTTGTAAATTGATTCCATTATTAGTTGAGCCTAAGGTTTACCTAGGGTTTTTTTACTAAAGTCATCCCTACCAAATGACTAACCTTAAGAAGGCATAAGTGCCTTGATTGTGGCAAAATAGTAAATTTACAAATACTACCAGGGCAAACACGTCAAAAACCTAAAAAATATGCTTTCCAGATCCAAATACAAACCAAAAAACACACACCCACATATCCACATTGTCGCTCGAAACATATGTACACAACAAGAATGATTAAGATTATCATTAACCCAAAAAAATCCCATAAAACATCACAAACACATCATCAAGGTTCATCACCATCATCATAGACATCAACATAAACAAAGTAAAGAGTGAGAGATCATGGAAGAGCTTACTTGCTATGTTAGAAGTTAGTGATGAAGAGAAATGCCTAAAGTTTTTGAAGAAGCACATGAGTTGAAGAGACTGCTCGAAGATTTGGAGAAAGTTTTTTGGAGAAGATGAAGTTGTAATGATTAGAAGACGAGCAGAAGCATATTTTAAATACATTGCTCAGATCAATCTTGGTCGTTAGATTGAAGCGAAAATGGGGGATTGATGACATGTGTGGCATAAATCACTGCCATTGAATTCAAATGAAAGGCTTGGATTGGAGCCATGAGCTCGATTGGTCACAGCCATCCGAATTTTGGGTGCGCAAGAAATAGATGTACGACACCTAATATCTCAGAAAGATGAAGTATGAGATGATTTGATGGATTTGATGGGCATTTAAGGAAGACCATTATGCTTTCACATCTTCATATGGACGATTCAGAGCCCCTAGGGGAACTTTTCAATTGGTGGTGAAAGAAAGACAATCATTATGAAAAGGGGATTTTTGGCAATATGTGTAGCAACCTGACCTGAGGAGCATAACTGTGGGAGCATTTGCAAGAAGACACAATTCGAAGACATTGGGTCAAACGAAACAGTGTCATAGCAGTTGAGTTGCAGGCTGTCACACCAACAAAGCGGTAGAATAAATGCTGGATTTGTACCCATTTGAGTATTTGAGGAAGCTGACTCGATGTGGTAATTGTTTGTAAACCCGGCCTGGTTGAAGTAGTCAAGAAGCTTAACTAGACATAATTCATCTTAATATGCTGACCCGAGGAATGAGGCTGAGACCACAAGATATTTTATGCCTGAAGACATATGACGTATGTCCTACTTGAAAGTTTGGGCTTTTAGAAGGCTGATGTGATGGAAGTTCGTCAACGGCTCTCCTTGGGAAGGGACCCTGCCAGACGAAACAGTATCAGAGCAAGTTAGTTGCAGGCTATCACACCAATAAAGCATGTAGCAGTGGCCAAAAGATTGGAATGATGAGTTTTCGTTGACAGTGGTGGTTGAGCCAAGTGTGAGTACGACTGTTTGCTGAGTGGTTGGGAAAAAGAAGCATGAGGCAACAATGACAGTGATATGAGCTGACGTCTTGGGCGGTGGAATAGTGCATTTAGAAGCCTATATAAATGGGCTGAAGATTCAGATTTAGGAGTTAGTAATTTTCGCATCTCACAACTTGTAAAAGAGTTAAGAGCTTATTAAATAGTGATAGATAGAGAAAGTTGGTCGATTCCCGATCATTTGGGAGATTTGTATCGGGCTTGTCATAATACCAGAGGTGTTCAATTTTTATCTTGTGTTACTCCCCCACTTGTAGCTCGGGTCGGTCTTGACCCCGAATAGGTAATAAAAAAACCCAATTTTTACTCATGTGGACGTAGGTTGGAGCTACTATCTGCCAAACCATGTAAATATCTGTCTCTGAGATTTTTTGACTGCTTGTTAAGTTTTTTTTTGATTCCCTACTGACCAAACAATTCACTGCTTAAGGGAAGTTTGTTCGAGGGGTTAATTGCCTGTATTGCCCTTGAAACGAAAAACAGCCGTCAACATCAGCAAAAAAGCTAAAGATGCATATAAGAAAATTAGGGGAAAATTGAAAATAGAGAATTGAAATGAGAAAAATTTGTGATATCATCATATAACCAACTTCTTTTGACACAATGCATTAATAATAAAAAATGGGCAAAGCAAAATATTTCCAACAAACATATCTAAGTTATTTTTTTCTATGACAACTAATTGCAGTACAATATGTACTTTATGGTTCTTGTTTCATGTGATATATATATATATATATATATAAAGAGAGAGAGAAGCTTTTCATCATGCAATGTATTTGGAAGTTTAAAATTATAAAAATAATAATAATAACATGAGAATTGAGAATAAAATTTATCATTTTTTATTTTTCCAAAATCTTTTCATGCATGCATCCACCATAGATGCATAATAATAAAAATGATGACATGAGAATTGAGAATAAAATTTATCATTTTTTATTTTCCCAAAACCTTTTCATGCATGCATCCACTATGGATATACAGTAATTATTCCAAACAAAAAAATGAAAACAAAAATTAGACTATGTACATTTAATCTTCACCAATTAAAGATAGCTTGGATTGCACAGTTTTTTGTTAGTGTTGACATTTAATCATATTAATTGTTATTGGTGTGTGCTTCTTCAAGTATTGTGCTCGTATAAGCTTTTGTTCCATTTGGTTTTAGTTATGTAAAATCATTAGCCTCTCATTGACCATCTCTCTTCTTTTCTGCAACATATAAATGAATTAAACTAAAATATTTTATTCTTATAATAAATCAATATCACATGGAAATCACTAATTTATTAATTACATTTGAAATATCCAATGAACACAAACCAATAATAAAAAGTTTTGTCGATACCAAAGCTTAATTAATGAAAAATAACTTAATAAATTTTATTTAAATCATTCTCCATGTATTGAATCTCCATCAAATAAGGGGAGAATGTTAAAAAAAAAAATTATATATAATATATATATTTGTTGATGGTGTTTTTTAGGCACTATGATATTTAAGCAGCACGACAGGGGTAAAAGGGTAAATTCCCTCCTTGGTCAAAATCATTAAAAATGACCATCATGACCGACCACATAAGTGAGGGTCGAGCACTTAATGGTAGGTGACCGACCACTTTGGTTCGGATGACCGGGCATTATCAGATCGGCGGAAGCATTCTCAGTTCAAAGGACCATCATGACCGACCTCATGAAGACCGACCAGATAGTGAGATATGCTCCAGAAGATAACACCCTATTCTTGCGGATAAGACGACAAGTTATCCTATTTTCATGGGGAAAACTGGTGAGACAGAGTCCTAATAGGATAAAGAAAGTAAAGGTAGTTTTGATTAGGAATCCTTATGGGAAAATGGAATAGTTTTGACTAGGAATCCTTATGGGAGAAAGGGAATAATTTCAACTAGGAAATTCTTGTAGGAGAAGGAATCTGATTTCTACACTATTATAAATAGAAGGGTAGAGTGTGCATAAGGGGAACAAGTTGAAAGTTGAGATGAGGATCAGAATCAGAATCATTACCATCAGACTTGTAAAAAACAAGAAGCAGAGCTGAGAAGCGTGTTTGAGTAATAAAAATATCATCTTTTTTGTGCCCGTGGACGTAGGTCGGACCAAGATCCGTCGAACCACGTTAAATCTCCTTGTCAATTGGCGTATTTATCTGTCTTTTGCTAAGTTTGCTTTTGGTCCCCCCATAACCAAACAAATTCACTATTGAGGGATGATTGTCTCGGGAGTAATATTCTCATATTGCCCTGAGACCAAAATCAGCCGTCAACAGTTGGCGCCGTCTGTGGGGAACTCAACAAAAAGCGGTTCGCGTAGTAAGACGATGGCAGAAGGCGGAAATCACCAATCGTTGGGGAATCCGGCTACTGATTGGATGAAGGAGATATAAGAAAGCATAAAGTAGGATAAGGAGGATAATCAGGCCCTCCTAAAAACCATGATGCACCGACTGGAGAAAATGGAAGGGGGGAACCGCGAGAAGCCTGAAACCAGAGCTAATCAAAGAAGAGGAGAGATAGCAGATGGAAAAAGGGTCGCTGGTGTGAGTGATGACGATGAACCGATGAGGAAGGGTCCCTACGGGATGAGGTCCGTAGTGGTAGAAAAAGATTTACAAACGGAGGATACGTGGGAAGAAGAAGAGGGGAGACAATCACCATATTCTTCCTATGATAGCCTCCGCGACACCAGAAGGGGAAATATGAAGCATGGTGAAACTGGACGGGAAGTCTCAAGAGATGAGGAACGCCGCACCCGTGGTGACAGACGCGAAGGAGGCCGCGGGAGGCGGCATAGTGACACAGATGGCAGTATAAAGTCTTGGTTAAGAAAAGAAATGGCCAAGTGAGGAGTAAACCCCAAAATTGATACAGCAGATGCTCGGGACGGTGAGGTTGAATCTCCCTTCACAGAAGAAATAAGGTCGGCAAAATTCCCAAGACATTTCAACATGCCATCCATGACGCCCTACAAATGCCATTCAGATCCAAAGTCCTATATTGAAAGTTTCGTCCTATTAATGGAGGTCCAAGGGGTAGTAAGGGATGCCATTTGCAAAGTATTCCCCCTAACCTTGGGCGGGTCTGCCATTCTGTGGTTCAGAAGTCTTGCCCCGGGAAGCATCAGTAGCTTCGCTCAACTCAGAAGGTCATTTGTTCGACACTTCAAAGGGGCCTGCGTCCCCAAGAAAATGGTGGGAGAATTGAGACTGATGAAGCAGGGGGATGATGAGCCCCTGAGGAATTTTATTGAAAGATACCACAATTTGGTGCTCGAGGTCGGAGCGTACGAGTCATCGGAAGCGCTAGAAAGTCTCAAGGAAGGTTTGAAGGTCGGGAAGTTGTGGACTCACCTGAGGATTCAAGACGTAACGGATTATGCCACTGCCCTGGAGTTGGCCATGAAGTTTATCTTAATAGAGGAGGAGAAAAAGATTGCCCAGGGAGTAGACACCCGAAAGGCTAAGATACTCAGGTCAGAAAATCAGTGGGATTCGATTAGAAATTTGAGGAGACCAATCCCGGAGCAGAAGAAACTCAAACCGACACCTCCGAGTAGTCATGTTCAGAAGATAAAGTCATATGTCCAAGTCAACTGTGTCGCGGGGAGAACAATATACACCCCCCTGAACAAACCTATGGCCCAGATAGTTCGGGAAATCCAGGATAAAGGTCTGTTGGCCGAGCCTAATTTGAAAAGGTTCCCGATTGAGGAGGGAAATAGTAGGGCATACTGTATCTACCATAACGTAAGGGGACATGCCACGAATGGGTGCAGAGACCTGCGGGAGCAGGTGGAAGACTTGGTGAAAGAAGGCTATCTCAGTGTGTACATAGACCATTCGGTTTTTGAGGTCGACCAAGTTGATGCCGGAAGTCATCCGGTCGGATGCGTGGAATGCTGAGATGCGGAGAGGATGGAAGAGACGAATAATGAGGGGCTTGAATCCGGAGCCAGTCGGAGAAGAGGCGAAAAAGCGGAAGGCAACAGATCCCAAAAATGTGAGTAAGACCTTTTCTGTTTTAGGCTGACATTTGATTATGCTTGTTTGTTATGGCCCACACAATGGTTTTAATATTTGTTTTACGGCTCGGGTCTGCTCTTGTACCGCCGAGATCGATGTTTCTTTCCGGCTCGGGTCTGCTCTCGTACCGCCGAGACCGATGTCTCTTTCCGGCTCGGGTCTGCTCTCGTACCGCCGAGACCGATGTCTCTTTCCGGCTCGGGTCTGCTCTTGTACCGCCGAGACCGATGTCTCTTTCCGGCTCGGGTCTGCTCTTGTACCGCCGAGACGATGTCTCTTTCCGGCTCGGGTCTGCTCTTGTACCGCCGAGACCGATGTTCTTTCCGGCTCGGGTCTGCTCTTGTACCGCCGAGACCGATGTTTCTTTCCGGCTCGGGTCTGCTCTTGTACCGCCGAGATCGATTTTTATTTCAGCTCGGGGCTGGATTTCGTTCCGCCGATGCCACTTGTTTATTCGGCTCGGGGCTGGATTTCGTTCCGCCGAGGCCGCTTGGTTATTCCGCTCGGGGCTGGATTTTGTTCCGTCAAGGCCTTATGGTTTATTCAGCTCGGGGTCGGGTTACGTCCCACCGAGTCTGCTTCTTTGGACTGGGGATGTAACATTCCCCCAGAGCCAAGTCTTTCTTTTAGGTCGGGGTCGGGTTACGTCCCACCGAGTCGGCTTTTTTGGACTGGGGATGTAACATTCCCCCAGAGCCAAGTCTTTCTTTCAGCTCGGGGTCGGGTTACGTCCCACCGAGTCGGCTTCTTTGGACTGGGGATGTAACATTCCCCCAGAGCCAAGTCTTTCTTTTAGCTCGGGGTCGGGTTATGTCCTGCCGAGTCGGCTTCTTTGGACTGGGGATGTAACATTCCCCCAGAGCCAAGTCTTTCTTTCAGCTCGGGGTCGGGTTACGTCCCACCGAGTCGGCTTCTTTGGACTGGGGATGTAATATTCCCCCAGAGCCAAGTCTTTCTTGCAGCTCGGGGTCGGGTTACGTCCCACCGAGTCGGCTTCTTTGGACTGAGGATGTAACATTCCCCCAGAGCCAAGTGTTTCTTTTAGCTCGGGGTCGGGTTACGTCCCACCGAGTCGGCTTCTTTAGACTGGGGATGTAATATTCCCCCAGAGCCAAGTCTTTCTTCAGCTCGGGGTCGGGATACGTCCCACCGAGAAACTTATCATCGGTATGGGATCAGAGCATCTCCCCCATGGTCGGCCCTCTATTGGTCTGGGGAGGTGACATTCTCCCAGAGCTAAATGTTCTTCTCAGCTCGGGGTCGGGTTACGTCCCACCGAGTCGATCGTCATCAGCATAAGGGCAAATCATTTTCTCCATAGGTAGATATCGGGATCCTCGTTGACTGAGCACATGAATGTGGCAGGAAGGACCAGATTTGCAGCCAAGGCATTTTTCTCTGCAGTTCCTGAAGTGACCACCGACGGATTCATTGACACACCATCTTTTTTATAGTTCTCGGCATCAACTCGCAAACTCGTTGTTACCGAGAACTAGGGGATAGATGTTGATGATGTTTTTAGGCACTATGATATTTAAGCAGCACGGCAGGGGTAAAATGGTAAATTCCCTCCTTGGTCAAAATCATTAAAAATGACCATCATGACCGACCACATAAGTGAGGGTCGAGCACTTAATGGTAGGTGACCGACCACTTCGGTTCGGATGACCGGGCATTATCAGATCGGCGGAAGCATTCTCAGTTCAAAGGACCATCATGACCGACCTCATGAAGACCGACCAGATAGCGAGATATGCTCCAGAAGATAACACCTTATTCTTGCGGATAAGACGACAAGTTATCATATTTTCATGGGGAAAACTGGTGAGACAGAGTCCTAATAGGATAAAGAAAGTAAAGGTAGTTTTGATTAGGAATCCTTATGGGAAAATGGAATAGTTTTGACTATGAATACTTATGGGAGAAAGGGAATAGTTTCAACTAGGAAATTCTTGTAAGAGAAAGAATCTGATTTCTACACTATTATAAATAGAATGGTAGAGTGTGCATAAGGGGAACAAGTTGAAAGTTGAGATGAGGATCAGAATCAGAATCATTACCATTAGACTTGTAAAAAACAAGAAGTAGAGCTGAGAAGCGTGTTTGAGTAATAAAAGTATCATCCTTTTTGTGCCCGTGGACGTAGGTCGGACCAAGATCCGCCGAACCACGTTAAATCTCCTTGTCAATTGGCGTATTTATCTGTCTTTTGCTAAGTTTGCTTTTGATCCCACATAACTAAACAAATTCACTATTGAGGGAGGATTGTCTCGGGAGTAATATTATCATATTGCCATGAGACCAAAATCAGCCGTCAACAATATTATTTTTATAAATAATAAGAAAATTATGTTAAGTTCCCAAAAATAACGTGAAATATGTGAAATTATTTTGACATAAATTTCAAATGAAAAAAAAAAAAAACACGAGCGAGAGTAATGAGTGAGGTCCCATTTCTGCAGTGGGTAAGTGAATGGTGGAACTGGAAGTTAAATTATTGTACGAAATGTTAGCTCTGAAACCTCGACACGTTGACGCTATTTAAAGCTGGGGGTGCCAAGTGACAACTGAGTTATGTATGATTCATTAACCTGTACAACCACGAGTAATTTTTTGATATAATTATTATACGAATGAAGTGATATAATAAATTAATAATTATTTAATATATAAAAATTATATTAAATAATTACTTAACCTCCAGCTGTATGACTCTGTCCCGCATTCACCATTTATTACTTATTTATTACTCACAGTCTCACACTCTCATTTATTCCATATGAAACTAAACGAAATAATCGCAAATTTAAAATAAGATAGAAATATACTTATAGATATTTAATATCTTAAAAATTAATTATCACGAGGAGAATTTATTTTGTTGTTATTCTTATTTTTAATATAATATTTATTTAGATATTTTTTTATTTGATAATGTGAGATCCTAAACATTAAAAATTATAATCGATCAATATCAATTTTCAATACCTAATTTTAGAATTAAAATCTAAATATTATCTATTAAACTTCGAATACCAAATATTTTTTTCAATCAAATATCTAAAATATTAGTCCTAACTCTCACTCGCTCGCTCTAGTACTCTTCTGCTGCTATAAATAAACCTACTGATTCCCCCATTCACTACAGTCCTAGTACTAGAGTTTAGCAGCTGGCTTACTTACTCCTTACTTGAAAGAAAGCAAAAAAAAAAATGAAGCTTCAATCAGCAACTGTTCTACTTTGCTATCTCATCCTCAGCTTTTATTTCTTGGAGCCTGCCACAGCTGGATCACGTAAGCTTCTTATTAATCTTACTACTTAGCTTAACTGGGTTTATTTATTTTAAATATGGTGAAGGTTTAAGTTTATATGGATAGAAATGATATCTACTTTTATGGAGTTTGATGAAATAATGATATCAGATACATATAGCGGACTCGAAAAGAGTTGGTTTGGTTTGATTATTTTTGAATGAATGTGGGGGGGTTTAATTGTGGGTACATTACATAAATATGCAGAATTTTGTGAGGGAAAGTGTGGAGAAAGGTGCAAGGTAGCAGGAGTGAAGGAGAGGTGCTTGAAGTACTGTGGGATATGCTGTGAGAAGTGCAAGTGTGTGCCTTCTGGGACTTATGGGAACAAGCATGAGTGCCCTTGCTATAGGGACCACTTAACAATAAGGGCAACCCCAAGTGCCCTTAGAAACTCGTTTTCTACTCAGTCTCTCCTTAGCATGTTTATGATCGATCATCCATTCATGTTTGGATGTTATTATAAATAAAGACTTGTGTAATGGTTATCCTTTTTTTTTTTTTTTTTTTTGTTCTAGTGGTAATAATGTGATGATGATTCGAGAGTTGAGATTAATGGCTTTTCTGATTTTGCATTAATCCTATCATAACAAAACAAAAAATTATACCTTTTTGTTCAGTTAAAATTTCATTAAAATCTCATTCTGCTTGTTTCATCGAAAATTTGTGATATTTTATTATTTCGAGTCATCTTATTTTCAAATCGAGATGGGTTAAATGGTGTCATTAAACGAAAACTAACATGCATCCAAATAAATCAAAACCAGAAAAACAAACATCAAACCAAACTATGTCAATTTAGACATAAACCCTAAAATTTGGAACATGAAGATAAAACCTGGTAAATGACGAAACTTGCAGTCCAAGTCGAGATATATCTCTGTTCTTAAAAACTTATTAGCCACGTCTCGATGCTCTACGGGTTTTGTGGCTAATATCCTCCCAAGATAACTTGGATTCCTCTTCTCAAATGGGCATTCCTTAAGAAGATCTTGAACTAGGATAATGATGGAACTCTCTCGGACTCTAAAACAACAATATGAGACACACAATTCGGATGGAATCAGATCCCACAAAATCAACATGAAGGCTTCTTTATAAAGGCATAGAAGGGTGCCTTAGGGGCACCCTTTGATTTGAGGTGCAACCCTCCCCTCCCAAATTTTATTTTCAAATCAAGATATAAAAATATATCTCAAATTTTATTCTAAACGAGCTGAGAACAAATTGTGACGAGATGTGGTTGGGAAAAATTACATGGGTTAAATATTTGAGACACCCTAAAATAAAATCATCATTATCCACCGACCACCCTGTGCAAAGCAAAAAAAATTGAGAGAATTAAATTAACTAACTCTCTCGAGCATATGGGTTAATCAGTGAGGGGGGCTAAATTGCACTTCACTGAATATCTTCAGAACCCAGCCCGTTAAGAAGCCCAAATTCATTACGGCCCAAACGTTGAACAAATAAACGACACGTCGTTTTCAAAAGCTGTTCGCTTTACTTTTTCAAATTGCCCGATTGCCATTTCATTTTGAACTCAATTGATAAGCGAGGGCGAGAGAATCATCCTTCATTTTCAACAATAATGGAAAACCCTAAAGTTCAAGAAGTAATTTTTTTTTTTTTTTAATTTTACATCAAAATAAAATGTCAATTACGTTACACATTGTATTTATATAATTTGAAAATATCAAATTAATCGTGCAGATATTGGAAAAGCAAGTGCTAACAGTAGCGAAAGCCGTAGAGGAGAAGCTAGATGATGAAATCACAGCCCTAGATCGGCTCGATATCGACGATCTGGAGGCTTTGAGGGAGCGGCGGCTGCAACAGATGAAGAAAATGGCGGAGAAGCGCAACCGTTGGATCTCTCTCGGTCACGGCGAGTACTCCGAGATTCAAGCCGAAAAAGATTTCTTTTCCGTCGTCAAGGCCAGCGATCGCGTCGTTTGCCACTTCTATAGAGAAAATTGGCCGTGCAAGGTCAGTTTTTTTGTTGTTTTGTTTTTTTTTTTTAAAAAATATTATGGCTTATTGAGTTGTATCTGGAAGTGCTTTTCATAAAGCGCTTTTGAATAGTTGAAATTGGTTTGTTTCGTTTGGGTAAGTGATTGATTAATGCTTTTCTACATAGCATTTTCAAGCTTCTTTTTTGCTTTTTTAAAATTAGGGTTATTATAAAATTGAGAAATAATAAATGGTTCTCTACCAAATTTACTTTTACTTTTTGTTCTCCAAGAGGCGTGAGGCGTGAGGCGTGGGCGTAGGATTCAGGATTTCAGCTTGAGGTTCTGGGTTCAAATCCAATGTAAGAGTTTGGTACAGTCGGGTTTTACCTGCTCCGTTTAAGTCCGGAATGAGTGGGAATGACTGGTTTGTTGGTGGGATTTCCAATGATTAAAAAAAAAAGATTTGCTCAATAGCACTATTCCATTTGTGGTTGATTGAGGTCTATAAAAACTGCTTGCCACAAGTCTAAATAGTTAAAAGTAGTTCTGTCATTTCATAAAAAATACTCCCAAACATGTCCTTAGTGCAATTGTTAGGGAACTTATTTTTAGCTACTTCAAAGTGTTTGATGATTTTCTTATTGTGGCGTTCTGATTTGTAATAGAAGATTTGAAAACAATTTGATTTGCAGGTAATGGATAAGCACATGAGTATATTGGCAAAGAAACACATAGAAACGCGGTTTGTTAAAATCCATGCTGAGAAAAGTCCTTTTCTGACTGAGAGGCTTAAGATTGTCGTTCTTCCCACTCTTGCCCTCGTAAAAAATGCCAAAGTGGATGATTATGTGGTATGTTTTATGGAGAGATATACTCAATTATCAATCAAATTCTCCGTGTGAGGTTATTTAATGGTTTTCCACCTGTTTCTAATACAACTATGTTGGATTAGGTGGGATTTGATGAGCTCGGCGGGACAGATGAGTTCAGTACCGAGGAACTAGAGGAGAGGTTAGCTAAAGCTCAGGTAATCTTTTTTGAGGGAGAATCATCATTGAAATCTGGTTCAGAAACCAGGAGGAGTGTGCGGCAAAGCACGAATCCTGATTCATCAGATTCAGAATAAATTGTGTTGCCAAGTAATGAATTCTATCTACTTCATCTATATGCTGAAGAATGAAGGTTAGTGGTTTTGACCGCTTCCTTGGGTATAACCGTATAGGCATATAGCATATTCACCAGTCATCTGGGTTTTTGTTTATTTATTTACACAAGATGATCATTTTGAACGTATTTTTTCTAGCTATCGATAATGTTATCGTCATTGAAGCCATCATGTGGTGGCATCGATCACACATTAAAAGTGCGGTTATCTTGTATTAAGGAATTTGTGTGAAATCTTCATGAAGCCGAATCTCGTCAGTTTGAAATTTAGTAAAACATCTTGTTTTTGTCAGCAGATTTTTTTCGTTTTATAGCTCTGAAGATTGAATTAATACCAAATAAATAGTAATACCTAAAATAACTATGCATGTATATATTCGCTGTATCAAATAATTACTCATTTACCGATTCCATTGCGGCGGCAAAGCTGAGCTAAATGGTCTCGATACCGCATTGCATCGAGTAATTTAACAATGGGAGTGAAGTGAACACATATTGGTACATCAAAGCTCCTCATGATATTGCATGATCCATAAGCTCTTCAGTATCCCTTTTTAACCATGAGTATTTCTACTGGCTAAATTGTTCTGTCACCAGCACGTACTTGGCGATATGCTGAGTTGAAAAATTCTTCCATGGCTAAGCAGGGCTGGTTCAGGACTTGGTCAGAGGGAGAATTGGAATATTCTGTTAAATCATCACATATCCTGAAGAGTCTTAGCAGATTGGTGCTGCATTAATTAATGTAAATTATCTTTCACTTCCAAAAATAATCATCTCAAAATCAATTGGGTTTCTCTCATCATCAATTTTTCTGCAAGAAACAGCCACCAAAAATATGATCAGGCCTCCCAGTTCCTCATTTGACGAGTAATTGTCACTTGCATTGGTGGTTTTAGGTTTGAGACCAAATAATGGATGACCCCAAGTAATTAAATATAAATCTCGTAGCTAAATTTCCACGATTTGGTTCAATATTCATGGACTGATCACCATTGTTATTAGTCGTCGATTTGTTGCCTAATTTCGCAAAGTAGGCATAGAGAGACATGGATAATCATGGAACAATTCATACAGACGGTCAATTGGGAAACCTTAAATTTGAACCAAAATTAATAACCTCAAATTTAAGAAAAATCAATGGGTTCTTATCGATAGAGACCATATATTTTAGAAATTCTAGAATCCTCAAAGACTCAAGGCCGCTCTGCTCCTGCATAGGGACTCTCCAAATGGCTTTGCAAATCATGAATGGTTTCATGAGAATTGGTTAATGAACATTGACGAACACCGGGGACGATTGATTCAGCCGACTCAAGCCGTTTTCAGCCCTTTGATTATGAACAAAGCGATCAAAGCTAGGACTAGCATTAGGGTACATGCGAGATTCCATGTAATAAAATATAACGTTAGTAGTAAACATAAAAGTAAAACGTTATATCTCAACATTTCTTACTCATTTGTTATTTCCCAATTTTTGAAGTATTGAAACGATAATAAACTTTAAAAAAATCATAACCTGACAAAGAAGTTTTCTTTTAAAAATATTGTTAAACAATAGAGTGGTTATATACTCTCTACAAATAAAAGAAATGTCTCCTTGTTATACACTAATGTACGTACTCTTCATCTACAACAGCTTAAGCGACATAAACTTGTATATCACTTCCAGCCTCTCCGGAAAACAAACATTTTATGCAGCAATAAACAAATGTACGTAAAGATGGAAGCATTTGTACCGGAGAGCAACTCTCAGGCAACCGGCTCATCACCGTGCATGTCATTTTCAGCATCACCCGTCAAAGACAATAGTTCCATCAGCTCCATTCGGTACTCCAGGCCTCTAAGATAGTGTCCTAACAGCATGCACCTGCAAGGAGAAAAAGGGAGAAGATACTATCAAAATTCTAATTGCCAAAGATTCCGCCAGTTTCGGATAAACACACTGCAGAAAAGCTAGAAAAAAAAGACAAACCAGAAAAGAAGACGTGCAAGATAGTCGCGAGTTAATGATATCTGGGGCTGGAAGTGGAGCGAAGTATTTTCAACTAGTTCAGCACAATCTTCGCTCCCAATATTTATCATTCCAGTTGATGTGTTCTCCAACGTCGAAGGAGCCTTAGAATGCACCTTAGGAGAAAGGGTTGCAAGGAGACCATGAACCACAGAGTGGATTGTTTCTTTGAGATCAGGGCATGTAGGCTCCGATAGTTCGGCCACCTGTTCATATTACTATTATATAAGTTGCAGCACAAAAAACTACCAGAAGTTCATTGTCAAGAAATGCTTCCATTGTGTGAGGAAAAAAAAAAGGAAAGTTAGCCAACCTAGTGTGGGAAGATGCCACACTGAACACAAAAGAACCATACACAGGAGTTATATCAAAGGAGAAAAAAGATTAATAGCAATATCAACTGACAATATCTCGCCTACAAGAAGAGGCTGAAGATGCAGAAGAATTAATGTAGAATGATGTCTATATAACCTGATATTTTACACTAATCATGGCCAACTGTTAACCGAAAGCTATATCTTGTCCCTAGCACCATGGACATGATCACATGAATCATACTAAAAGTAAGCAGCATAAACAATTACAAATCAATTGAGGAGACAAAGGAATCAGATAGGTTTTTATGGGCTTATGAATATGCAGAACTAAAATCTTAAAAGCTTAGCTTCAACCCTTACAGGCAAACTTAAATGCATAGCTTCAACCCTACCCCTATAAGGCTTTAGCTTCCACCTACACTCATTGGGAAAAAAAATGAAGGACACAGCTTAAATTACATTTGTCACAAGCAAGCAATCCCATTGCATACAAAACTATCTCAAACAGAATCATAATAATCCACTCAAATGCTTACACAAATGCAAGAAGGTAAAACTCAAGACGTTACAAACCAATTGCAGTTGGAATGTTTGCCATTCTAGATTTTCTTCTCTTACACTTTCTTCTTGTAAAGAACAAATATCAGGAAATTTTTCTAGATTAACAAAGTTCAAATAATGAATCAGTAAAAGGAATTAAAAAAGAACAAAGAAATTTGCCATATGTTACGAAGTCATGATTATTCTAAAATATTATTAAAACACCCATTAACCACCAAGTTTGTTGTAAGGCAAACAAAATCTGCATCTGTCAGGAGCACACTATTTCTCTTCATCGGGCTCCCAAAAAAAGGACTGGAGGAATATAGTTGAGTCATGGGAATATATAAAGAGAAAAAAATGCTAAAACAGCTTTCGTTGTGAAATGAGCTTAGTAAGTCTAGACTAGTAAGGCAGACCTTTTCAGGTTGTAAAGATCTCAAGTAGTCCAGCAGATCATTCTTTTCTTCTCCAACAAACTGTTGCATTTGAAGAGCAGAACTTTTCCTCTTAACTTCACAGAGTTCCTTCAATAAAGCAAAAAAAAGAAATATGAGGCTACATCTTCCTTCAATAAAGCAAAAAAAAGAAATATGAGGCTACATCCTAAGCACAATAAACAGCCTATTGCAGATAAGACAAAAAAAAAAAACAATTTAAAACAATGAAACTTCCAAACTGTGTAAATGGAGAAAATATCTAACATGCAGAGTTCGATGCAGCTTTAATATCAACCAAATAAAAAGGGTACCCTCAGTCATAACATAAATAAAGCCGAAAAAAGAATTTTGCACAATTCTTTAGCCGCACATGATTAGTTCTAGAAATCTCAACAGCAGCAAATATGTTTTTGAACGAAAATGAGACAAGAAAGAAGGTGTGTGTGGGTGCTAATTGGTTCAATTAGTAAAACCTCTTGAGGTAGTTTGGTATCCATTCATGCAAATACTTGTAAAAAAAAAAAAGGACAGAAGGTGTGTGTCTGATAAGACCCCAATTTTAAGATGATTAAAAGAGACCAATGAGATAAACACAAAAGGGGTAATGATGGAGAGTTGTTTGGAGCTACTGAATTCATTAGGAAATTGGCAAGAACAACACATATACATGAAAGAAAAAACTACCGACAACGGTCTGTCAAAGAGAGAGAGAGAGAGAGAGTTGAACGTAACTCAAACAGTCATTCCACGTATTGCAAATATATACATGAAAACAAAAAACTACCAACAGTAGAATCATGCATCCACAACGAGATGAAAATGGACCAAAAGTAATTAAAATATGATATTACAAATGTGCTAGCACAAAGATCCTAAGGCTCTAAATATTTCATGGACTATAAAGTATTCAGCACTTGCGAAAATTAAAAAAATTGTTGGCTGAACAAATAGCCCATCCACACAACTCGACTCAAATAAGCTTTTCCATAGTTAAAAAGTTAAGGGTGCATACACAAATGCATTTTTTCCATATACACAAATGCATTTTTTCCATTCTTATCTATTCAAGGCGATATCACTCATGCTAATGAACACATTCACAGATTAATTTGTTAATTATGAGATTCGACAAATTAACAAAATGAACTGTGAAGTCCATATCCACTAAATGAGGTTCCTCATAATGTTCAAAAATACGGATAGCGCCTCGAGGCGGTCGGCTTTTGAGGCGCGAGGCGGACTGTCTTGAGGCGGCGAGGCAGGCGCCTCAATCCGAACCCAAAAAAAAAAAATCATAATTTGATGAAAAATGATTCTTGATTAATAATAAATTTATTATAAATATTTAACAATTTAATAAATTAATAATTTTAACTAAGGATTTTTTTTGTAATTTATTAGCAATTCATTGCGATAGTGGAAAACATTAAATTTTTATAAATTTCAATTTTGTTTGTTGCCTATGCTATAAATATTGGTGGAATAAAAATAATAGCAATCAAGAAAAAGTTGTGTTTGAGCAATATTGCTAAATAAAAATAATTTATCATGATTTTAGAGGTTATTTTTTAATAAATAATTGTAGAGAAAAATCAATTGTATGAGACGTGTGCCACACTACCATCTTCGATGGTGGAAAAGTTAAAGTAACTGGTGGCTTGATATATATAACATTTTAGTTTTATTAAAAAAAAAAATTGTGAACAAATATCCAAGCGCCAACATCGCGAGGCGGCGACGCGGCGCTTCGAGGCGCCGCCTCTAAGCATTTTTTTAAACAATGGTTCCTCAGAATGACGTACCTTTTTAACAGAGGATAAACGAGACTGCAAATGAAGAATATATTGTTGAACTTCAGGAGACATTTCACCAAGGCCTTCGACACCAATGTCCTCATGTATGACATCAACATTCTGTTCAAATTTAGATGACAACTCATTTTTGCCAAATAAGTCATCATTTTTTCCCCTATCAAGCGACATCCCATGCAAACCAGTTTGGGAACTTTCTAGTGTTTGATTTTCACTATCTCCTTCATGTATATCAAGATTTCTCTCAAGGCAAAGCCTATATTCAGCATTCCTCAATGTATACCTATAACCAAGAAAAAAAACAGTAATAAGTCTGAAATACTTGATAAACATGATTCGTGAAAAACAGTACATGAAATACACTTAACATGGCTAACGATAAATAAAGCATTAAACAAGTTATGCAGCAAGTATCAACAGCGCAGAATACATTTTCAACAAACAGGGTACACGAAACTCAAATCTTTCATTCTAACTTCTAATCTTCATCCTCACAGAAAACTCAAGGAGAGTTAGAAGTACATATGTCACAGAATGTATATGAGATTGAAGATAACTTACCCAGTCATCATTGAAGACACCAATAACTTAGAGAGCGGTTCCCACAAAGCCTCTATAAATACTTGAAACCGATCAGATGGAAGTAAGCCCAACATGCTTGAGATGGTTCTTTTCATGGCATCCAAGGTAGTGGGTGGAACGTCTTTTTGGATAAGGGTCACATCGAATGGTTCTATCTCTTGTATCATACTTGCCAGTACCGATTTCTAAAAGAATAAAAAACTTCTGTCAAGTCCAAAATCAATACCAAATAATCATTATGTTAAACGGTTAAAGCAAATAAATGCAATTATAATCTGAATACAGATATACGCACTTAACAGCTTATAACAATTCTGAATGGCCAAATCGAATAAGTCTAATCAAAATGTTCGTATATTCATGCTTTTTCTACACAATAACAATGCAACTTCAACCTTCCAAATTTCAAATCAGTAATTTAAATAATTCATACTTCACAGTTGGTAAATTGAAGCTAAACTTATCGATCTAGTAATGCTGTCTAGCAGCTGTGGCTAATAGTGTTTGGTAAACACTTACAACCGTGGTTTGGAAATGGATGTGATTTTAGCTCACAGTTGTTTGATGAAAAACCTATAATTATTATTTACCAAATTTTAAAAGTCAGAATTTACCAAACTTTCATTTCACAGCCAGAGCTTCCATTTCTCAACAGCACCACAATACAAGTAAACGGAGCCAAAATCAATAATTATTGAGGTTGTTCAAACTCCAATTCGATCCAAACTCATCAAATTCCAAAAATTTCAGTAATAACAAACGGAAGCACAAAAAATTTCGTGTATTTTCTAATCAACTAAGCAATTCAATTGTCGATAAATCAATGAACTGAAGCTTCAAACGACAAACTAAAATACAGAAGCTGAGATGACCTTAGTCGAAGAATCATCCGGCGGAGAATTATGGTCATCGAACGGAGACGAGGACGAAGAAGATGATGAGGAAGAAGAGACAGCTAAGCTTCGTGATTTTCGAGGTTCCTGTGCTGTTGTGAAACGAAGAGGTGAGAAATTGAAGGGAGTTGAAGAGAAACGACGCCGTTGAGGAGGTGGTGAACGAGAAAGAGGAAGAGAATAGAGGAAAGAGCGTAGGGTTGCCATGTGGAATAACAACCACTACTTCTTCCTCTTTCTTCTCTCTCTGTGTTTTGGTCTCCCCGTCACTGTATCTGCGACCACAAGGAAGAAAACAATATTTTATTTGAAACGCAATGTCTAGAAAGCGAAACGACGACTCATAAGTTAGATTATTGGGCCGGGCTATAAATAATTGAAAGTAATGTTATGTTTAGTTGTGGGATGGGATTGAGGAATGTGGATGAAGAATAATTATTGAAGTAAATATATAAAATATTATTCAGATTCTATTTTACGATTCTGAATTTAATCTATTTCGATTTCAGACCATTATGATTATAAGTACGTAAACACATCATAAAAATTGGGTTTTTATCATTCAATGTTCGTAGAATTACTACATATTAACAACCCAAAGCATAAAGTAGAGTTGACAATCAGTCAAAATGGGTCGAAATTTGCTAAATCTGGTCCCGTCCTGATTGTGAATTCAGGACAAAAAATTACCTGAGTTCCACACCGTTTTTGAATTATAATGATTTTCCATCCTGAATTTTAGATGACAATTAAATGCAATAATATGAGTTTTTAGCATTCAGATTGGGCCTGACCACAAGAAACAAGCCCACCAACACCAAAGGACCCAATAGAAATAAGGTCCAGACCACAAGGCCCGGAGCAGGCTCAACCCGATTGTTGCATGGAACGCTGCATTGGTCTCATCGGGACTTTCGAGGAAACGACCTTGAGGACACAACGAACTCATTCAGATCAGAGAACGCTGACGGGAAATCCTTAGGGATCTGTGCCCATAGGTTGCAGGTCGCTTCATACCATCCGAAGACTTTATGCCATGAGGGGCGCCCTCAAAGAGTCCAATTAAAGGAAAGTAAACCACCTCAGTGGTTACACAATTTAATAATCATAATAAATCTCATTAAATTATAGGTGATTATTACCTATAAATTTGGTAACAGTCACGACATTCAAATCTTGGGTGACGTTTCCCTCAACTCAGAAAATAGTATAAACATGAGAAGATTCTCATTATATATGAGGAATTAGAGGGGGGATACCAAAAACTCTGCCAAATTTCCA